>CM023609.1:27337582-27350082 GCA_013358685.1 Antennarius maculatus | reverse complement strand
GTCGTAGGAGACCTCACGTCTCCCCTGAAGTCTACAGTCAAGTGGGAGGTGGTGGCGGCGTATGGATTGCACAAACACAAGAACTTCTTGAACCTCAAAAGGGCGGTCCTGCCCTCCCATTGGCTGAAGGTCTGATAAACACAGACAGGAGGCCCCACCCCCAGAGGAAACCCCGCCCTCTGGTCTCAGCAGCGTTGACGTGCTGGTGACCATAGCAACGCCTCCCGGCTCTTTGACAGTAGAATCAAACACAACCTGTTCGGGTTTGTTTGTCGGGGCGGCGGCTTCCTGTTCGGGGTCGTGAACCAATCACAGCCCGTCACAGGTGAGGGGGCTGAAACGACTTCCTGCCTGCACCGCCGCCCTTCATCAGAGACGCGCTAGCGTCCCGGCGGTGGTAATTAGCTGGCGTTTGGTTCCGCTGGTGGAGCGGTGGTGATTAGTTCGCGGCCCGGGAAGGTTTGTGCGTTTTGATTAAGTCACTGCTAATGAGGCGCGATGCTAAACAGCCAGCTGCCCTCTGATTGGCCGGGATTATTTCCTTCATTTGCTTTGTTCCCTGAATTTGGCGTCACACTGGGACTCGTCGCCGCGGTAACCGTTACTGCTGGAATCTGTGGCTCGTTTGCTTTTACTGCAGAGAAACGCTCGTAAAACCAGACCAGACGAGCCGATCGCCGAGCTTCATTAGAGCAGCTGCACGACCCCCCAGGGAGGAAAGACGTGGGAAACAAACGGAGACGAGTCGTGACGAGGAGGCGGGGCCAACGCGGATGTGGTTCTGTTTGGACCACATGGGCGTGGCCTGTTAGTGTGTTTGTCAGATCAGAAAGGCTAGCTAACGCTAATCCCTTAGCGCTGGGGGGGTCCGTTTAAAGACGCCCCGCCCCTCATTGATAAGGCTGTTCACATCAATAAAGGTTCATTCAATACGGGAGATGCTGATTGGCTCCCAGTGAAAAGCAGATCCAACAGATCAATGATTCCCTTCCTGCAGCAGGAAGCCCCGCCCTCGCCGTTGTCATGGAGATCACCTGAACGATCTGGAGGCGGGGCTGAGGAGGGCCTGAACCTGTCTGCAATGTGGTGGGCGTGGCAAAGGAGGAGGCGGGGCATACCGTCCCCACATCACTGACCTCAGAGGCGCTGGCTCTGGTATCCACCCATCCGACCCATCCGACCCATCCGACCCATCCGACCCATCTCCTAGCTGCTAGCATAGCAGCTACAAACCCACACCTGAAACACGACAGTCAGGTGAGCGATGCTAACACAGCTAACGATGCTCTCCTACTTCAGAGGAGCTGCTATAGAGATGTGTGACCCGGGCCGAGCCCTGGGGGGGGGCGCTGTCCCACATCAGGTGGGGGTCGATCCACTAGATGTTCCTGCTGAGGCGAAAGGTAATCAGCCTCATTACTAATCTGTTATCGTCTCAGCGCCTCACTTCCTGTCGGCTCCACAAACATTCAGGCTTTGGGTTTACCTGGTCCTGAAGACCCCGTCCTGGTCCTGAAGACCCCGTCCTGGTCCTGAAGACCCCGTCCTGGTCCTGAAGACCCCGTCCTGGACCATCATGCTGCTCCAGTGTTTCGCTCCTTTAACGCTGGAACTCTTTATTTCCTCCAGTTGATGATTAAATCGTTCCGTCGTTGCAGTGACTGATTCCCTCCCCAGGAGTAAAAACACAGTCGACTCTACGAAAGAAGAGAAGCATGTGACCTTCACCCGAATGAACAAGAGACAGTGAACCAGTGGCAGTGAACCAGTGACAGTGAACCAGTGGCAGTGAACCAGTGAGAGTGAACCAGTGACATTAAACCAGTGACATTGAACCAGTGACATTAAACCAGTGACATTAAACCAGTGACATTGAACCAGTGACATTAAACCAGTGAGAGTGAACCAGTGACAATGAACCAGTGTCAGTAAACCAGTGACATTAAACCAGTGACATTAAACCAGTGACATTAAACCAGTGACATTAAACCAGTGACATTGAACCAGTGACATTAAACCAGTGACATTAAACCAGTGACATTAAACCAGTGACATTGAACCAGTGACATTAAACCAGTGACATTGAACCAGTGACATTAAACCAGTGACAGTGAACCAGTGACATTAAACCAGTGACATTAAACCAGTGACATTGAACCAGTGACATTGAACCAGTGACATTAAACCAGTGACAGTGAACCAGTGACAATGAACCAGTGTCAGTAAACCAGTGACATTAAACCAGTGACAGTTAACCAGTGACAGTGAACCAGACAGTGAACCAGAGACAGTGAACCAGAGACAGTGAACCAGTGACATTAAACCAGAGACAGTGAACCAGTGACATTAAACCAGTGACAGTGAACCAGTGACAATTAACCAGTGTCAGTAAACCAGTGACATTAAACCAGTGTCAGTAAACCAGTGACATTAAACCAGTGACAGTGAACCAGTGACAATGAACCAGTGACATTAAACTAGTGTCAGTAAACCAGTGACAATGAACCAGTGACATTAAACCAGTGACATTAAACCAGTGACAGTGAACCAGTGACAGTGAACCAGTGACATTAAACCAGTGACAATGAACCAGTGACCATGAACCAGTGACAGTGAACCAGTGACATTAAACCAGTGTCAGTAAACCAGTGACATTGAACCAGTGACATTAAACCAGTGACATTAAACCAGTGACAGTGAACCAGTGACAATGAACCAGTGACATTAAACCAGTGACAATAAACCAGTGACAATGAACCAGTGACATTAAACTAGTGACAGTGAACCAGTGACAATGAACCAGTGACAATGAACCAGTGACATTGAACCAGTGACAGTGAACCAGTGACATTAAACCAGTGTCAGTAAACCAGTGACAATGAACCAGTGACATTAAACGAGTGACAGTAAACCAGTGACAATGAACCAGTGACAATGAACCAGTGACAATGAACCAGTGACAGTGAACCAGTGACATTAAACTAGTGTCAGTAAACCAGTGACAATGAACCAGTGACATTAAACCAGTGACATTAAACCAGTGACAGTGAACCAGTGACAATGAACCAGTGACATTAAACCAGTGTCAGTAAACCAGTAACAATGAACCAGTGACATTAAACAAGTGACAGTGAACCAGTGACAATGAACCAGTGACAATGAACCAGTGACAATGAACCAGTGACAGTGAACCAGTGACATTAAACCAGTGTCAGTAAACCAGTGACAATGAACCAGTGACATTAAACAAGTGACAGTGAACCAGTGACAATGAACCAGTGACAATGAACCAGTGACAATGAACCAGTGACAGTGAACCAGTGACATTAAACCAGTGTCAGTAAACCAGTGACAATGAACCAGTGACATTAAATCAGTGACAGTGAACCAGAGACAGTGAACCAGTGACATTAAACCAGTGACAGTGAACCAGTGACATTAAACCAGTGTCAGTAAACCAGTGACAATGAACCAGTGACATTAAACTAGTGACAGTGAACCAGTGACATTAAACCAGTGACATTAAACGAGTGACAGTGAACCAGTGACAGTGAACCAGTGACATTAAACTAGTGACAGTGAACCAGTGACAATGAACCAGTGACATTAAACCAGTGACAGTGAACCAGTGACAATGAACCAGTGACAATGAACCAGTGACATTAAACCAGTGACAGTGAACCAGTGACATTAAACCAGTGACAGTGAACCAGAGACAGTGAACCAGTGACATTAAACCAGTGACAGTGAACCAGTGACAATGAACCAGTGACAGTGAACCAGAGACAGTGAACCAGTGACATTAAACCAGTAAACCTCTCAAATCCCTCTCATCTCGTCCATCATCCTCCCTGGTTCTTCGTCTCCACAGCCTCTTCTCTCCTGGAACAAAGTCAGTCTAGCCCCCCCCCCCCCAGTCGTACATCTTAATGACTTCACTTCATTATTCACACTTACAGCAAACAGATGTTGACATAAATCAGCTGCTGGAGGATCGACGGCGTCAGCAGCAGATCGTCGTCTCTTCATGTCTTCATCTCAGGGTTAGGGTCAGGTTAGGGGTCAGGGGTCAGGGGTTAGGGTTAGGGGTTAGGGGTCAGGGGTTAGGGTTAGGGGTTAGGGTTAGGGTTAGGGGCTATGGTTAGGGTTAGGGGCTAGGGTTAGGGTTAGGGGTTAGGGGCTAGGGCTAGGGTTAGGGGTTAGGGGCTAGGGTTAGGGTTAGGGGCTAGGGTTAGGGTTAGGGGCTAGGGTTAGGGTTAGGGTTAGGGTTAGGGGCTAGGGTTAGGGGTTAGGGGTTAGGGTTAGGGTTAGGGGTTAGGGTTAGGGGTTAGGGGCTAGGGGTAGGGGCTAGGGTTAGGGGCTAGGGTTAGGGGTTAGGGGCTAGGGTTAGGGTTAGGGGCTAGGGTTAGGGGTTAGGGGCTAGGGTTAGGGTTAGGGGTTAGGGTTAGGGGTTAGGGGCTAGGGTTAGGGGCTAGGGTTAGGGGCTAGGGTTAGGGGTTAGGGGCTAGGGTTAGGGTTAGGGGTTAGGGTTAGGGTCTAGGGTTAGGGTTAGGGGTTAGGGTTAGGGGCTAGGGTTAGGGTTAGGGGTTAGGTTAGGGGCTAGGGTTAGGGGTTAGGGTTAGGGGTCAGGGGTTAGGGTTAGGGGTCAGGGGTTATGGGCTAGGGCTAGGGGTTAGGGTTAGGGGTCAGGGGTTAGGGTTAGGGGTTAGGGTTAGGGTTAGGGGCTAGGGTTAGGGTTAGGGGTTAAGGTTTGGGTTAGGGTTAGGGTTAGGGTTAGGGGTTAGGGTTAGGGGTCAGGGGTTATGGGCTAGGGCTAGGGGTTAGGGTTAGCGTTGTTCAAACCATCTGTACTCTTTTACGGAGAACACATCGGTGATGACATCATCTGTGATGTATACCCTGTGATTTGTTGGCTCCACCCCCCACTGGAAGCTGTTTGGAGGCGGAGCTTAACGTCCCTCCGACCCCCTGCGTCTCAGATCTATGGCTGTGTGTAAACGTCGATCTGTCCCCCGGTGGACACGGAGCAGTTAAAGTCGTTACCACAGCAGCCGTGAGATCCACCTTACACCCTGTTGCTATGGCAACCATCTCACACACTCACACACTCACACACTCACACTCACACACACATTCTTTCTGACTATCAGGTTGGTGGAGTTGTTGCAGGACTTTAAATGACAGAACAACACCAACAGGCTAACAGGCTAATGGGCTAATGGGCTAACAGGCTAACGGGCTACTGGGCTAACAGGCTAATGGGCTAACGGGCTAAAAGGTTAGTTTAACGTGTGTAATTAATTAGCACGGCTGCTAACATTTCTTTTCGCCATTCCAAATGCTAAGTGAAACACCGCGGCGCCCTCTGGTGGACGACAGGAGAAACATCTGCTCTGCTGAGCTTCGGCTGAGAATGAATGAAAACTCGTGTTTTCCGTGACGCTAACGTGCTAATGCGCTGACGCGCTAACGCTGCTGCCGGAGGTGAAAGGTGTTTGATATTGTTAGCTTCAGCGTAGGGAGCCAATCAGATCAAGGGAACGAATGCCGTGATTCCTTTCTTCAAATCGTGGAAGCTTTTAGAAACAGGTTTAGCGTGTTAGCATGCTTGCGTTAGCATTCAGCTCAAAGCTAGGTACAGTACAACGTGACAGCTGCTAGCATGATTATTTCTGGATATACAGGAAATGTAACGCAGGGGGATAGGTGTCATTTAGCAAAGCATTGTGGGTAAAATTAATGACGTGGATATCAATGCTGAGCTGGGACGCTCTCATTTAATTGGGCGCGTTAAAAATGGAAGGAAATCATCAACCAATAAGATTTTATCCTCCTTCAGTCCGGTTCTGATCGGGATGGAACCGTCAGCGGCGCCGGTTCCCTCGGCGACAGAAACACACAACGTAAAGCCTCGCGAAGCCGCCGCCGCTTCAAAACAAACACGTTCCGTCAAATAAAAGTCAGCTGAGTGGAAAAGAGACGATAAAGCCCCGCCCCCTCCCCCTCACATCATGAGGTGGTAAAAACGCGGCACATCAATCTGAGGACCCGACGCGCCGTCTCCACATCAACGCCTTCACTCGCTGTCGCCGAGTAAAAACCACGCACAGCAAACGGTTCGTGGTCGCGTCTTGTCGGTCGTCACGCCGTCACGGGACGACTACACGTGTTTCTGACAGCCGGCGGGGGGGGGCAGCATGATCACACAGGAAGCGGAACCTGCTCACGTCTGGGCCGCGCTGAGATAGAACCCAGCAACCCCCGTGACCCACGAACCAGGAAAACCAGCACAGTGACACCGGCTCCTTCTCTCCCTTCTGCTGGTTCTCCGGTTCCTCACCGGCCAATCACGGCACGGCGTTCCAGCAGGAAGCTGAAGCCTCATTAGCAGGAGCAGCGTTTCATCAGGTCTGCTGTCGTATTAACGACCCCCCCCCGGACCAACACACACAGGAGATAAAGATATGCACAATTAGACGTCACACACACACACACACACACACACACACACACACACACACACACACACACACACACATATACAGAGCTCTTAAACTCAAGTGTGTTTGGAGCTCAGCCAACAACGTCTTCTGGGTAGAGAACGATAAAATAGTTCCCTCATGACCGAACCACGAAGATACAGAAAAACCTCACAGTAAAAGACACAGTGTATCCATCCACCAACACGTGGTAAAGAACGAGATCCGGTCTCACTGATGTCGTATCCATCCACCAACACGTGGTAAAGAACGAGATGCGGTCTCACTGGTGTCGTATCCATCCGCCAACACGTGGTAAAGAACGAGATGCGGTCTCACTGGTGTCGTATCCATCCGCCAACACGTGGTAAAGAACGAGATGCGGTCTCACTGGTGTCGTATCCATCCGCCAACACGTGGTAAAGAACGAGATGCGGTCTCACTGGTGTCGTATCCATCCACCAACACGCGGTAAAGAACGAGATGCGGTCTCACTGGTGTCGTATCCATCCGCCAACACGTGGTAAAGAACGAGATGCGGTCTCACTGATGTCGTATCCATCCGCCAACACGTGGTAAAGAACGAGATGCGGTCTCACTGGTGTCGTATCCATCCGCCAACACGTGGTAAAGAACGAGATGCGGCATCACTGGTGTCGTATCCATCCGCCAACACGTGGTAAAGAACGAGATGCGGTCTCACTGGTGTCGTATCCATCCGCCAACACGTGGTAAAGAACGAGATGCGGTCTCACTGGTGTCGTATCCATCCACCAACACGCGGTAAAGAACGAGATGCGGTCTCACTGGTGTCGTATCCATCCGCCAACACGCGGTAAAGAACGAGATCCGGTCTCACTGTTTTCGTATCCATCCACCAACACGTGGTAAAGAACGAGATGCGGTCTCACTGGTGTCGTATCCATCCGCCAACACGTGGTAAAGAACGAGATGCGGTCTCACTGATGTCGTATCCATCCGCCAACACGTGGTAAAGAACGAGATGCGGTCTCACTGGTGTCGTATCCATCCGCCAACACGTGGTAAAGAACGAGATGCGGCCTCACTGGTGTCGTATCCATCCGCCAACACGTGGTAAAGAACGAGATGCGGTCTCACTGGTGTCGTATCCATCCGCCAACACGTGGTAAAGAACGAGATGCGGTCTCACTGATGTCGTATCCATCCGCCAACACGTGGTAAAGAACGAGATGCGGTCTCACTGGTGTCGTATCCATCCGCCAACACGTGGTAAAGAACGAGATGCGGTCTCACTGGTGTCGTATCCCTCCGCCAACACGTGGTAAAGAACGAGATGCGGTCTCACTGATGTCGTATCCATCCACCAACACGTGGTAAAGAACGAGATCCGGTCTCACTGGTGTCGTATCCATCCACCAACACGTGGTAAAGAACGAGATGCGATCTCACTGATGTCGTATCCATCCGCCAACACGTGGTAAAGAACGAGATGCGGTCTCACTGGTGTCGTATCCATCCACCAACACGTGGTAAAGAACGAGATGCGGTCTCACTGATGTCGTATCCATCCGCCAACACGTGGTAAAGAACGAGATGCGGTCTCACTGATGTATCCATCCGCCAACACGTGGTAAAGAACGAGATGCGGTCTCACTGATGTATCCATCCACCAACACGTGGTAAAGAACGAGATCCGGTCTCACTGATGTCGTATCCATCCACCAACACGTGGTAAAGAACGAGATGCGGTCTCACTGGTGTCGTATCCATCCGCCAACACGTGGTAAAGAACGAGATGCGGTCTCACTGGTGTCGTATCCATCCGCCAACACGTGGTAAAGAACGAGATGCGGTCTCACTGGTGTCGTATCCATCCGCCAACACGTGGTAAAGAACGAGATGCGGTCTCACTGGTGTCGTATCCATCCACCAACACGCGGTAAAGAACGAGATGCGGTCTCACTGGTGTCGTATCCATCCGCCAACACGTGGTAAAGAACGAGATGCGGTCTCACTGATGTCGTATCCATCCGCCAACACGTGGTAAAGAACGAGATGCGGTCTCACTGGTGTCGTATCCATCCGCCAACACGTGGTAAAGAACGAGATGCGGCCTCACTGGTGTCGTATCCATCCGCCAACACGTGGTAAAGAACGAGATGCGGTCTCACTGTTGTCGTATCCATCCTCCAACACGTGGTAAAGAACGAGATGCGGTCTCACTGGTGTCGTATCCATCCACCAACACGCGGTAAAGAACGAGATGCGGTCTCACTGGTGTCGTATCCATCCGCCAACACGTGGTAAAGAACGAGATCCGGTCTCACTGATTTCGTATCCATCCACCAACACGTGGTAAAGAACGAGATGCGGTCTCACTGGTGTCGTATCCATCCGCCAACACGTGGTAAAGAACGAGATGCGGTCTCACTGATGTCGTATCCATCCGCCAACACGTGGTAAAGAACGAGATGCGGTCTCACTGGTGTCGTATCCATCCGCCAACACGTGGTAAAGAACGAGATGCGGCCTCACTGGTGTCGTATCCATCCGCCAACACGTGGTAAAGAACGAGATGCGGTCTCACTGGTGTCGTATCCATCCGCCAACACGTGGTAAAGAACGAGATGCGGTCTCACTGATGTCGTATCCATCCGCCAACACGTGGTAAAGAACGAGATGCGGTCTCACTGGTGTCGTATCCATCCGCCAACACGTGGTAAAGAACGAGATGCGGTCTCACTGGTGTCGTATCCCTCCGCCAACACGTGGTAAAGAACGAGATGCGGTCTCACTGATGTCGTATCCATCCACCAACACGTGGTAAAGAACGAGATCCGGTCTCACTGGTGTCGTATCCATCCACCAACACGTGGTAAAGAACGAGATGCGATCTCACTGATGTCGTATCCATCCGCCAACACGTGGTAAAGAACGAGATGCGGTCTCACTGGTGTCGTATCCATCCACCAACACGTGGTAAAGAACGAGATGCGGTCTCACTGATGTCGTATCCATCCGCCAACACGTGGTAAAGAACGAGATGCGGTCTCACTGATGTATCCATCCGCCAACACGTGGTAAAGAACGAGATGCGGTCTCACTGATGTATCCATCCACCAACACGTGGTAAAGAACGAGATCCGGTCTCACTGATGTCGTATCCATCCGCCAACACGTGGTAAAGAACGAGATGCGGCCTCACTGGTGTCGTATCCATCCGCCAACACGTGGTAAAGAACGAGATGCGGTCTCACTGGTGTCGTATCCATCCGCCAACACGTGGTAAAGAACGAGATGCGGCCTCACTGGTGTCGTATCCATCCACCAACACGTGGTAAAGAACGAGATGCGGTCTCACTGGTGTCGTATCCATCCACCAACACGTGGTAAAGAACGAGATGCGGCCTCACTGATGTCGTATCCATCCGCCAACACGTGGTAAAGAACGAGATGCGGTCTCACTGATGTCGTATCCATCCGCCAACACGTGGTAAAGAACGAGATGCGGTCTCACTGATGTCGTATCCATCCGCCAACACGTGGTAAAGAACGAGATGCGGCCTCACTGGTGTCGTATCCATCCGCCAACACGTGGTAAAGAACGAGATGCGGTCTCACTGGTGTCGTATCCATCCACCAACACGTGGTAAAGAACGAGATGCGGACTCACTGATGTCGTATCCATCCGCCAACACGTGGTAAAGAACGAGATGCGGTCTCACTGATGTCGTATCCATCCGCCAACACGTGGTAAAGAACGAGATGCGGTCTCACTGATGTCGTATCCATCCGCCAACACGTGGTAAAGAACGAGATGCGGTCTCACTGATGTATCCATCCGCCAACACGTGGTAAAGAACGAGATGCGGTCTCACTGGTGTCGTATCCATCCGCCCACTAGCGGTGGTGTCCTGACTCGTATCTCGACTTGTACCTGAGTAGAGAAAGTAGTTCTGCTGACAGAAGCTTCCTGCGTTTGATTCATCTTCTCCTGTGTGTGCATTGATCGGGGGGTCGGGGGAGGGGACTGATCATTATGATTAATAGCTGAAGGGATGCAGGTGGTGGAATCAGATCCAGTAATGAGGGAATATTAATGACGTTACCGGCGGCGATCCCCAGCAGCTCCGAGGATGAACGCGTCGTTTTAAATCAATTTGGGATCTGGGGGCTCCTGGAGCCGAACGGAGTCACTTCATCAGAAAAAACAGATTTTCACCAATCAAACACGTTTTTAATCACCATTAGACGTACGGAGACTTTTGACAGTCCTCAGCTTGGCGGATGACGTCCTGCTGCACGTCTCCACCGCCAGCAGGCTTCAGGGTCGACCGGTGGGACTTTATGGTCACATGACCAGGGTGGGACCATCAGGTGAAGGAACGTCTGGCGTCTGGAGCACTGACGAGGTGGGCCGCTGTGGTAACCATGGCGACGGCGATGTGATGCTGCTGATAAACAAACAGACGGGTCCAAAGAGCTGAAGGCCTCCAGGAGGGAACCGTTCCCTTAATTAATCCAATAATATCTTCTGGATGTTTTCGTCTCCCTTCGTCTTTAAGACGAAATGATTTTGTTGTTTTGCCCAAAATTAAAGTTTCCTGGAATTAATGTGAGAAGATGTTTTTGTTTTGTTTGTTTTTTTAAGTTAGATTTCAGCCAAAAACAAATGGATTCTGGTCGTTTGGGACGTTTGACGCTGGCGCGGAAACAGATCAAACCCAGACAATCAAACCCGATCCATCAAACCCGATCAATCAAACCCCACCAGTCAAACTCGATCCATCAAACCCGGTCAATCAAACCCGATCAATCAAACCCCACCAATCAAACCCGATCCATCAAACCCCACCAGTCAAACTCGATCAATCAAACCCGATCGATCAAACACAATCAATCAAACCCGATCCATCAAACCCCACCAATCAAACCCGATCCATCAAACCCCACCAGTCAAACTCGATCAATCAAACCCGATCCATCAAACCCCACCAGTCAAACCCCACCAGTCAAACTCGATCCATCAAACCCGGTCAATCAAACCCGATCAATCAAACCCCACCAATCAAACCCGATCCATCAAACCCGATCCATCAAACCCCACCAGTCAAACTCGATCAATCAAACCCGATCGATCAAACACAATCAATCAAACCCGATCCATCAAACCCCACCAGTCAAACTCGATCAATCACACCCGATCGATCAAACACAATCAATCAAACCCGATCCATCAAACCCCACCAATCAAACTCGATCAATCAAACCCGATCCATCAAACCCCACCAGTCAAACTCGATCAATCAAATCCGATCCATCAAACCCCACCAGTCAAACCCCACCAGTCAAACTCGATCAATCAAACCCGATCGATCAAACACAATCAATCAAACCCGATCCATCAAACCCCACCAATCAAACTCGATCAATCAAACTCGATCAATCAAACCCGATCAGACCTCAGAGGAGCTTCTTCCTGAACTTAAAGACAGGATAAATCCCTACAAACAGGAAGTGTCCCGTTGTCACTAACTACAAACACCAACGCGTGCTGAGTCAGCAGTCTGCAGTCTGGACCAATGGCGGCTCTGGTTTGTTTGATCTTTACACGCAGATGATGAAGTTATTTACGTCCCGGACTGGAGGCTCTGACGCGTCGCTGCCCCAGAACCACAAACCAGGTTCAGAACCGAGTTAGCATCAGTCCAGCAGCTGGCGCCCCCCCGGCAGGAAGTCGCTCATTTCTGCTGTTTAAGTAAAAAAAAACGCTGAGTCAGAAACTAAACAGCCTTTGTAGTCTGGAAACATCCAGGCTGTTGTTGTTAAAGATGCTGAGTCACGTTATTGTCTTAATTACCCTACATGAGGGCAACAAGAAGCCTTCCAGCACCCCGTCTCATTCATGGACTCGTAGGTCAGGTAGCAGTCGATGCTAACGGCGCGGCGAGTCGATGCTAACAGAGCGGCGAGTCGATGCTAACGGCGCGGCGAGTCGATGCTAACGGCGCGGCGAGTCGATGCTAACAGAGCGGCGAG
>CM023609.1:27295082-27332582 GCA_013358685.1 Antennarius maculatus | reverse complement strand
CAACGCGCTTCAGCCGACCCAACGCGCTTCAACCGACACAACGCGCTTCAACCGACCCACCGCGCTTCAACCGACACAACGCGCTTCAGCCGACCCAACGCGCTTCAACCGACCCAACGCGCTTCAACCGACCCAACGCGCTTCAACCGACACAACGCGCTTCAACCGACACAACGCGCTTCAACCGACACAACGCGCTTCAACCGACCCAACGCGCTTCAACCGACACAACGCGCTTCAACCGACCCAACGCGCTTCAACCGACCCAACGAGCTTCAACCGACCCACCACGCTTCAACCGACCCAACGCGCTTCAGCCGACCCAAAGCGCTTCAACCGACCCAACACGCTTAAGCCGACCCAACTCGCTTCAACTGACCCAACTCGCTTCAACCGACTCATCTGACCCAACGAGCTTCAGTCGACCCAATGCGCTTCAACCGACCCAACCCGCTTCAGCCGACCCAACACGCTTCAGCGGACCCAACACGCTTCAATCGACCCAACGCGCTTCAGCCGACCCAACGCGCTTCAACCGACACAACGCGCTTCAGCCGACCCAACGCGCTTCAGCCGACCCAACGCGCTTCAGCCGACACAACGCGCTTTAGTCGACCCAACGCGCTTCAACCGACCCAACCTGCTTCAGCTGACCCAACGCGCTTCAGCCGACCCAACGCACTTCAACCCACCCAACCCGCTTCAGCCGACACAACCCGCTTCAACCGACACAACGTGCTTCAGCCGACCCAACGCGCTTCAGCTGACCCAACGCGCTTCAACCGACAGAACGCGCTTCAAGCGACACAACGCGCTTCAACCGACCTAACGCGCTCCAGCCGACCCAACGCGCTTCAGCCGACCCAACGCGCTTCAGCCGACCCAACGCGCTTCAGCCGACCCAACGCGCTTCAACTGACCCAACGCGCTTCAGCCGACCCAACGCGCTTCAACCGACCCAACGCGCTTCAACCGACCCAACGCGCTTCAACCGACCCACCGCGCTTCAACCGACCCAATGGGCTTCAGCCGACCCAACCCGCTTCAGCCGACCCAACGCGCTTCAGCCGACCCAACGCGCTTCAACTGACCCAACGCGCTTCAGCCAACCCAACGCGCTTCAACCGACCCAACGCGCTTCAACCGACACAACGCGCTTCAACCGACACAACGCGCTTCAACCGACCCAACGCGCTTCAGCCGACCCAACTCGCTTCAACTGACCCAACTCGCTTCAACCGACTCAGGCGACCCAACGAGCTTCAGTCGACCCAACGCACATTAACCGACCCAACCCGCTTCAGCCGACCCAACGCGCTTCAGCCGACCCAACGCGCTTCATCCGACCCAACGCGCTTCAACCGACCCAACCCGCTTCAGCCGACCCAACTCGCTTCAACTGACCCAACTCGCTTCAACCGACTCATCTGACCCAACGAGCTTCAGTCGACCCAACGCGCTTCAACCGACCCAACCCGCTTCAGCCGACCCAACGCGCTTCAGCCGACCCAACGCGCTTCAACCGACACAACGCGCTTCAGCCGACCCAACGCGCTTCAGCCGACACAACGCGCTTTAGTCGACCCAACGCGCTTCAACCGACCCAACCTGCTTCAGCTGACCCAACGCACTTCAGCCGACCCAACGCGCTTCAACCCACCCAACCTGCTTCAGCCGACACAACCCGCTTCAACTGACACAACGTGCTTCAGCCGACCCAACGCGCTTCAACCGACACAACGCGCTTCAAGCGACACAACGCGCTTCAATCGACCTAACGCGCTTCAGCTGACCCACCGCGCTTCAGCCGACCAAACGCGCTTCAGCCGACCCAACGCGCTTCAACTGACCCAACGCGCTTCAGCCGACTCAACGCGCTTCAACCGACCCAACGCGCTTCAACCGACCCAACGCGCTTCAACCGACCCACCGCGCTTCAACCGACCCATCGCGCTTCAGCCGACCCCAACGCGCTTCAACCGACCCCAACCTGCTTCAGCTGACCCAACTCGCTTCAACTGACCCAACCCGCTTCAGCTGACCCAACGCGCTTCAACCCACCCAACCCGCTTCAGCCGACACAACCCGCTTCAACCGACACAACGTGCTTCAGCCGACCCAACGCGCTTCAAGCGACACAACGCGCTTCAACCGACCCAACGCGCTTCAACCGACACAACGCGCTTCAACCGACCCAACCTGCTTCAGCTGACCCAACTCGCTTCAACTGACCCAACCCGCTTCAGCCGACACAACGCGCTTCAACCGACCCAACGCGCTTCAACCGACCTAACGCGCTTCAGCCGACCCAACGCACTTCAACTGACCCAACGCGCTTCAGCCGACCCAACACGCTTCAACCGACCCAACGCGCTTCACCCGACACAACGCGCTTCAACCGACACAACGCGCTTCAACCGACCCAACGCGCTTCAGCCGACCCAACTCGCTTCAACCGACTCAGGCGACCCAATGAGCTTCAGTCGACCCAACGCACTTCAACCGACCCAACCCGCTTCAGCCGACCCAACGCGCTTCAGCCGACCCAACGCGCTTCAGCCGACCCAACGCGCTTCAGCCGACCCAACGCGCTTCAGCCGACCCAACGCGCTTCAATTGACCCAACGCGCTTCAGCCGACTCAACGCGCTTCAACCGACCCAACGCACTTCAACCGACCCAACGCGCTTCAACCGACCCACCGCGCTTCAACCGACCCATCGCGCTTCAGCCGACCCAACGCGCTTCAACCGACCCAACCTGCTTCAGCCGACCCAACTCGCTTCAACTGACCCAACCCGCTTCAGCTGACCCAACGCGCTTCAACCCACCCAACCCGCTTCAGCCGACACAACCCGCTTCAACCGACACAACGTGCTTCAGCCGACCCAACGCGCTTCAAGCGACACAACGCGCTTCAAGCGACACAACGCGCTTCAGCCGACCCAACGCGCTTCAGCCGACCCAACGCGCTTCAACCGACCCAACGCGCTTCAGCCGACCCAACGCGCTTCAACCGACCCAACGCGCTTCAACCGACACAACGCGCTTCAACCGACCCAACGCGCTTCAGCCGACCCAACTCGCTTCAACTGACCCAACTCGCTTCAACCGACTCAGGCGACCCAATGAGCTTCAGTCGACCCAACGCACTTCAACCGACCCAACCCGCTTCAGCCGACCCAACGCGCTTCAGCCGACCCAACGCGCTTCAGTCAACCCAACGCGCTTCAATCGACCCAGCCCGCTTCAGCCGACACAACACGCTTCAACCGACCCAACGCGCTTCAACCAACCCAACGCGCTTCAACCGACCCAACGCGCTTCAACCGACACAACGCGCTTCAACCGACACAACGCTCTTCAACCGACCCAACGCGCTTCAACCGACCCAATGCGCTTCAGCCGACCCAACGCGCTTCAGCCGACCCAACTCGCTTCAGTCGACCCAACGCGCTTCAACCGACCCAACCCGCTTCAGCCGACACAACGCGCTTCAGCCGACCCAACGCGCTTCAACCGACCCAACCCGCTTCAGCCGACCCAACCCGCTTCAGCCGACACAACCCGCTTCAGCCGACCTAACCCGCTTCAGCTGACCCAACCCGCTTCACCCGACCCAACGCGCTTCCACCGACCCAACCCGCTTCAGCCGACCCAACGCGCTTCAACCGACTCAACCCGCTTCAGCCGACCCAACGCGCTTCAACCGACTCAACCCGCTTCAGCCAACCCAACGCGCTTCAACCGACTCAACCCGCTTCAGCCGACCCAACAAGGCACGTAGTTGTCTGAATTCCTGGTTCTGGAGGGGAAGTGGGTTCTCTCACCAGCTGGAACCAGAATCAAAACTAGAACCAGAACCAACCAGAACCAGCAGTGTGTAGCGGTAGGTTACACTGTAACCTGGGTTCTCTGAGTGAAGAGGCTAACCTGTAGTCACCTGCTGTTCCGAGTGGCCTTGGAAAATAAAACATAATTATTGAAGTGAGTGTATTTCATTTGTGTTAGTTCTTTATTCTAGTTATAAATTAGGAAATTATTGTGATGCTGAAATATTAATTTAAATATTAAATTTTAAAGTTGTGATTCATTATTTTTAGTTGCTCAAACTGTGCGTCACCTTCAGAAGCAGCAGAAATACCATCAGCAGGAAAATAATGATTTATACTGATAGTTCTCTCAGACGAATTGCTGTTCAGAGAAATAAAGCTGTTTTCAATTCATTTGTAAATTAATTTTATTTTTATTTTTGTCATCGTTATCTCGCCGATGACTCGGAGTCGTTTGTTTGTCCTATGGAAAATATAAGTTCAGCTATTTAATTTGTTTGAAGACCTTCAATTCAATGCTGTGTGTGTGTGTGTGTGTTTGTGTGTGTGTAAGTGTGTGTGTGTGTGTGTGTGTAAGTGTGTGTGTGTGTGTGTGTGCGTGTAAGTGTGTGTGTGTGTGTGTGTGTGTGTGTGTGCGTGTGTGTGTTATAAATGTTACATACGAATAACACACACGTAGCACACTTAGAACATATGTATAGCACGCGTATAACACGGATAGACCTGATGGCTATGTCGTTAGCATTTAGCATCGCCATCAGATTCTGTGACGAGGGGAGGGGCTTCACAGGACCTCCATCCTGCTGACTCAGCCACAGGGGGAGGAGGACGCCTGAATGGGTCGTGATGCGTTCAGGCGCCAGTCGATCATGGACATCAGAAAACACCTCAGTGTGAGATAGAAACACAGCCCCCCCTAGTGGTCACGAGTGTATGTGTGTGTGTGTGTGTGTGTGTGTGTGTGTGTGTGTGTGTGTGTCTGTGGAGGTGTGTGTGTGTGTGTGTGTGTGTGTGTGTGTGTGTGTGTGTGTGTGTGTGTGTGTGTGTGTGTGTGTGTGTGTGTGTGTGTGTGTGTGTGTGTGTGTCTGTGGAGGTGTGTGTGTGTGTGTGTGTGTGTGTGTGTGTGTGTGTGTGTCTGTGGAGGTGTGTGTGTGTGTGTGTGTGTGTGTGTGTGTGTGTGTGTGTGTGTGTGTGTGTGTGTGTCTGTGGAGGTGTGTGTGTGTGTGTGTGTGTTTGTGTGTGTGTGTGTGTGTGTGTGTGTGTGTGTCTGTGGAGGTGTGTGTGTGTGTGTGTGTGTGTGTGTGTGTGTGTGTGTGTGTGTGTGTGTGTGTCTGTCTGTGGAGGTGTGTGTGTGTGTGTGTGTGTGTGTGTGTCTGTGGAGGTGTGTGTGTGTGTGTGTGTGTGTGTGTGTGTCTGTGGAGGTGTGTGTGTGTGTGTGTGTGTGTGTGTGTGTTCTCGTCCTCTAACAGGACACACTGACCCCTGCTGACCCCTGAACCTGAGCTGCAGACGTAAATCTATTGACTCATTTATTAAATTAAAAATGATGAATAAATTAAAAACAACTAAACTGTTTTTGAGTTGAAAATTGAACTAATTCAACTCCTTCAGAGTCGTCATGGGAACCAAACCCTGAATGAAACCAACAGATCGGGGGGCCGTTCATCCCAATCACCCCCCTCCAGGTCCCACTGTCATTGCCCACGTGAGCGTTGAAGTCCCCACAGAGAACAATGGAGTCCCCCCCCCCGGATGCTACTCAGTACTCCTCCCAGGGACTCCAAGAGACCCGGGTATTCCACACTGCTGTTTGGCCCGTAGACCAAAACGACACCTGTCCCCGACCCCGAGGCGCAGGGTCGCGACCCTCTGGTTCACCGGGGTGAACTCCAACACATGACGGCTGAGCCAAAGGATACCCTAGCAGGAGATTAAAGCCCCTGACATCATAGCTCCTGGGATCATTCAGGCACTCGGACTCCCCCACCACGATAAGGTGGCTCTTGGGGGAGACCCACTGACTTATGGACTAGCAAAATTATAACTTAGACACTAGTGGACCTGCGTGAATTACAATTGAACCCAGAATGCCTTCTTCTCCTCCTTTGGGCTTTTCCCTTCAGGGGTCTCCACAGCCAATCAGTGTCCTCCATCTAACCCTGTCTTCTACATTCTCTTCTCTCACACCAACTACCTTCATGTCCTCTTTCACTACATCCATAAACCTCCTCTTTGGTCTTCCTCTAGGCCTCCTGCCTGGCAGTTCAAAACTCAGCATCCTTCTACCAATATATTCACTATCTCTCCTCTGGACATGTCCAAACCATCTCAGTCTGGCCTCTCTGGCTTTATCTCCAAAACCTCTAACATGTGCTGTCCCTCTGATGTACTCATTCCTGATCCTATCCTTCCTGGTCACTCCCAGAGAGAACCTCAGCATCTTCATCTCTGCTACCTCCAGCTCTGTCTCCTGTCTTTTCCTCAGTGACACTGTCTCTAGACCAAACAACATCGCTGGTCTCACCACAGTTTTGGACACCCAGAATGCCTGTGTCATCTTATTCTGACCTTTGATCTACTCTCCTTTGATCCCACCATGTGTTTTGATCTGCGGTCATTTTGATCACCTGCTTTGATACTGGAACATCAAAGGACCAAAGTTATATAAAGGAACACTGAATGTAAGGATCCTTCAGAGGACGGGAGGTGTAGAGCGGATTGGACGGTCAGCGGATGGAACGGGACCCTGTGGTTGGCCGTTTGGACATCACTGCCCGGCTGTATCCACGGAGTCCCCCCTTTTTTTTTTCTACAGGTACGTGCAGCTCACTTCATGTCAGTCATTCATTTCCTTCAAGTTCAGAAGGTATGCTTATTTTTTTTCTTATATTATTATTATCATTTTATTTTATTTTATTTTACTTTCTTTTATTTTATTTTATTTTACTTTCTTTTATATTATTTTTTTATCTATTTTTTTTTTTTTTTTTGCTTAGCTGTTTGGACATTACTGCCCAGCCAAAGCAAAAAAAGTATCCGGTACACATCTTTTAGGTCACTCTTATTCCACTCGTGTGGTCGTTTGCTTAGTGAAATTTTGGTCAAAGGTAGTTTGGATAGACAAGAAACAGATTGGACTTCTTCATCTCCGTCCGATTGACCATCGATCTACTCGAAGCCTCCCCGACTCTCATGATCGGATGCCGATGGTAGGGTGGTAGGGTTTGGGATAGGGCCACCAGGAAGCGTCCTATCCTCACGTCTCCTGGATGGAGGAGACCAACGAACGAAGACCAAACCGGCGTGTCAGTGATGCCCACAAAGGAGAACACTGGACAGGTGAGAGTCTGGGTGGGTCTGGGTCGCCGGATCAGGAGGACGAGCTTCTAGTCGAGCCTCTAATGCAACGTTCAACCAGGACAGTGTCTGTGCAGCGTTCAGGGGCGGTGAGGAAAGGAAAGCCTCACGTCACCCCTGCTGGTCGTATCGGCTTGCCCTGGGGTATTTATCGGGGGGGGGGCGGCGCGGTGGCGCAGCAGGTGGCGCTGCTGCCACACGGCAAAGCGTTCCGGTTCAAGTCCAGTTCCGTGTGGAGTTTGCATGTTCTCCCCGTGTCTGTGTTGGTCCTCTCCGGGCTCTCCGGCTGAATGATTAACCTCAGGGGACACCCCAGGCGCAACGCCAGCACACCGCAGAGCCACACAGAGACACACTCACCCACATGTAGGAGCTGTTTGGGATTCATGCTTCTGGAGGTGGGGGGAAGCCGGAGAACCCGGAGAGAACCCACGCAGACACGGGGAGAACCTGCTAACATAGCAGACCCCACCCCATCATCACAGCCACAACGTGAATAAAGGGTGACGGTAGAAGACAGAACCAACACAGAGGAACCGGATAAGATAGAAAGATGAGGGAGAAGGCCAGTGTGAGCAAGACCATAGATCAAAACTAGTGCCTTGATCAATGTCAGTAGGTCAGAGTGCTAAATTGATCCTTGACCTATGCAAGTGCAGTAGGTTAGGGTAAAATTTTAAATCCAGGGGTGTCGCAGGATGTTGTAGTCTGTGACTGCATTGGTTCTAGTTGATCCATGTTTCTGACATTGATGGTGTTGAATGGTTTTAACACTTCTATGTAACACTTGACGTGTCCAAAATAGTGCACGTCAACCACTCCTGATCACCATGGTCTTCATCTGGACTGGAACAAGTCCCTTTGTTCTGATGAAGATCCTGCAGGTGCTGGTCCAAGTGTTGGTCCAGGTGTTGTCCAAATGTTGGTCCAGGTGCTGGTCCAGGTGCTGGTCCAGGTGTTGGTCCAGGTGTTGGTCCAGGTGCTGGTCCAGGTGCTGGTCCAGGTGTTGGTCCAGGTGTTGTCCAAATGTTGGTCTAGGTGTTGGTCCAGATGCTGGTCCAGGTGCTGGTCCAGGTGCTGGTCCAGGTGTTCATCTAGGTGTTGTCCAAATGTTGGTCCAGGTGCTGGTCCAGGTGCTGGTCCAGGTGCTGGTCCAGGTGTTGTCCAGGTGTTGTCCCAGGTGCTGGTCCAGGTGTTGGTCCAGGTGTTGGTCCAGGTGTTGGTCCAGGTGTTAGTCCAGGTGCTGGTCCAGGTGTTGTCCAGGTGCTGGTTCAGGTGCTGGTCCAGGTGTTGGTCCAGGTGTTGGTCCAGGTGTTGGTCCAGGTGTTGGTCCAGGTGCTGGTCCAGGTGTTGGTCCAGGTGTTGGTCCAGGTGTTGGTCCAGGTGTTGGTTCAGGTGCTGGTTCAGGTGTTGGTCCAGGTGTTGGTCCAGGTGCTGGTCCAGGTGTTGGTCCAGGTGTTGGTCCAGGTGCTGGTCCAGGTGCTGGTCCAGTTGTTGTCCACCAGCCCATTCTTCTTCAGTTGTTGATCTTTTTTAGTGATATCAGCATCCTTTTAGTGAGATTCTCATCAATGTGGACATTTTTTCCAGTCAGCTTGAAGCCTTGTTTCAGGAGAACAACCTTGTGTTTAGATTGTTGAATTTTATCAGCACTGCAGGTGGTCTCCTACCTCCAGATGGTAGTGGGTAACATGTCTCCAGGTGGTCTGATCTATAGTTATCTCCAGATCCCTCAGTTGAGAACTTGTTGCTCCAGAGTCTGGATGTCAGCGCTGAGTTCAGGTCCCTCTCCTCTGGACACAGCATGTGTGTTAGTACGAAGCTTGGTTTTGATGTCAGTGATGATGTCATCATTTATACGAATGATTTGTTCCAGATCCATTCTTTGTTGTCTCTGTTCCAACACAACAATTCTTTGGTCTTTTTCCTCCATGTTTTTCTACATTTTCCTCATTTGGTCCCTCATTTCCTCCGTGGCGTTGAGCTCCGGTTTCTAGTTTGATGTTTCTTTAAGTTAACATTTGGATCCAGAATCAGGTCAAGATATCTGATGAACTAATACGGAATAAAATGCGCTTCGGACATAAACATACGTTTTTCTGTTGACTTGTCGACTCAGACATGATCAGTCGAGCCACAGAGCGATTGATTCTATTAATGCAGTTGTTAATTAGCAGCTGCTGAGTCAGCGGTTTCATCACGCGCGTGAACAGAGCAACGTCAGCTGTTCACAAACATCATGAAACGGAATCCTAAAGGACCAATGAGGAACTCCCGTCATTCACAACACATTCACTCGTTATATCTGGTCTCAGCATCTGACCGGAGACATCCCACGTTCAAATGGAGACATGACATCATAGTTGAAACAATGACTGGAATTATATTTTTGTACTCGGTACCATCATCACTGTAGGTCGCCTGTAGGGATCCTACAGTGAAACATTATCAATACAGGATCAATAGTTTGCTAATCAGTAGATTGGTTCAGACTCAAACCTGTTCCAATGGGATCAGGTCCTGATGACGGTCTGCCTGAAGGAGGGTCTCAGCTGCAGCCCCCACCAGAACCAGAGTCCACCAGGACTCCTGCCCCCCCCCACCCCCGCTGCCCCCCCAGGTCTGTCAGATCCCCGACAGAACGCTCCCCTCCCCCCCTGCCTCTCCCCCCATGAAATGCTCCATCATCTCAGAGCCTGACCTGCAATCAGTTCATTCCCTCCACCTGCGTCTCCACTCACCTGCAGCCACGCCCCCAATCAGTCTCCGCCCCCATAGACCAGCTCCGCCCCCTGCTCTCTGACAGATTGCTGACTTGGAGCGTGGGCGCCCTCTGCTGGCAGGAAGCCTGTACTGCAGATACTCTGAATAAAACCGAATATAATTTAATCCAACGTGTTAATCCTTGTTTATCCAATTATCTGAGTGAATGTCTTTTCTTTGGAGAAGCATATTTTAAAGTAATGAAATCCACACCTGCCTCTGCCTCCTGGGGGGCACTCGCCCCATCATTAAATATGATGAATAATAAGCTCTTAACTTCCTCAATATTTAGGAATAAAATGTCATTAAACTGCTTCATATTCACATCCAAAGGGTTTTCCAGATTTTACAGGTTGGTGGGTCTGGGAGGATAAATATGTACATAGTCCTGAAAAAACATGTTTTAATAAAAGAACCCCTTAAAATATGTAATTTCACATTTATTTTCACAGCCACAAGAGGGCGCTCTAGGCTTGTGTGCCAGCATCTCCTAGTCACACTAGTCCTGCACCACAGAGTGTTTCAGGCGGAACGGTGATCCGTGGTCTCACTATCTTTGATTGAATATTGATAAATTCACTTCTGCCTTGAAACGCTCCGTGTTAACGGCGGGGGGGACCTCTGAGCTCCCCATCTCCACCCCCCCAAGCTACCCCCAGAAACACCTCAGGTGAACTGGCCAGCTTCAGGGATTGGCCAGTGTCCCCCGCCTCACGCCCCCAGTTGGCTGGGATAGGCTCCAGCATCCCACGACCCGCGACAGCGGAGGGGGCGGGTCTAGAAGATGGATGGACAGGAAGAGCCTTTGATGCCTTCATCAGGTGGCGAACCAGTCTGACTTTGATCTACCCTCCTTTCATCTTTTACGTATATATGGACGGTTTCCAGACGTCTGATCAGTCTTCCCCAACAGTGAGATCGTGTAGGACCTGAAACACTACAAGGAGCATCATGTTTAGAAGAGGCACGGACACGGACATGGACACGGACTCGGACACGGACACGGACTCCAACACGGTGCTAGCGCTAGCCATTAGCGTTGAGGGTATGAGCGACCTCACTGAGATGTTCATTGAGCAGATAACAAGGGAACAGTGGGAATCGGTGCGGAAACATCAGTGCAATGTTGGCTTTAGCTTCAAGTTAGCAGAGTTCATGGTGGAAATCATCACACACGTGTCCTTTGCCATGATAAGGAAGTTTAAGAACACGTGTGGCGCCTTGACCACGCAGGAGGTTGAGATTTGTATCGGGGACAAATTCAATCAGAGCTTTCAGCGAACCTTCGGTTTGTACATCCGTACCCCGAACAACTGCACCCAGTCCCTGAAGAACCTCGTGCTGACGGACATCACGCAAACAGTCAACTCTGCCCTGTCCGA
Organism: Antennarius maculatus; assembly: GCA_013358685.1. Lineage (NCBI taxonomy): Eukaryota > Metazoa > Chordata > Actinopteri > Lophiiformes > Antennariidae > Antennarius > Antennarius maculatus. The sequence goes on along the minus strand of CM023609.1, from coordinate 27,321,248 downwards.
CCAATCAGAGACCAAAGAGCCCAACTTTTTCACCACGCCAACCATGGTTTACATGTTGATCGGTAATGCGGTTAGCGTGTTGCAGCAGTACGTCGAGATTTCACCACTCCACAAAATATGTGAGTACAACAAGATCGATGAGAAATACCCCGACAGGGTATACCCTCACGAAGACTACCCCGAGATCGTCCGTCGATGGACGGATCGATGGCTGAACGTGAGTCAAAGAATACGGAGGAAAATCAGGGCGGAGCTTAACGGTGTGTTGTACAGCACCTTGAATAAACTTTCACGAACATCGTGTGAGAAGCTTCTATCTGAAGTCTCTCAGGACCTTTTCCACACGTCTAACATGATTATCACCGAACACGTTCACATGTTAACAGGACAACATCCACCAGAGACCAGCGACGTGTCTGTGACGACCATCATGAACTTGATCAAAGATCTTTTTACAAAGTGTCTGGCCAGAGTATTAATTTACCAGATGACAGACTACTATAACATCGGCACCGAGGGGAGAAACCATTTGTTAGACTTGGCCCTGAACATGGTGAAGCGTTGGCACGGGTCAGAGAGAGACGGCCCTGAGATGTTCCAGGTGAACACTGCTGCTAAATATATAGAACTAACGATGGCCATGAGAGAACTCCTCACTACGGGGAGAAAGGTGAGGAGTAAAAGCATTTACACAACGCTGTTCGACAGGTTCTACGGCTCAACAGACGGCGTTTCAGAGAGGATAACCGTGTTTATGGCCCTGATGAATTGGTGGATGGGAACGCCCGCCGTCTTCTACAACAGAAGGATGACGGCGAGCGTCATGGAAACCTTTGAAGACGCCGTCCCAAATTGGGAGAATCTACAAAATATACTTGGAATCAGAGATTGATAGACTCTCCATCAAACGTGGAGAGCGTGGAAACTCGAGACACCCCTGAATTCAAAATTTTACCCTGACCTACTTGCATAGGTCAAAGATTAAAGCTAGTGCTCTGATCTACTGTCATTGATCAAAGCACTAGCTTTGATCTATGGTCTTGCTCACACTGGCCTTCTCCCTAGTATTTCTATTTTATCCTGAGTGTACAAAAAGTTGACATTTGACCTTGACCTAGTTTTCTCAAGGTCAAATGTCATCCCCTTTGCTGCCTGAGTCTCGTGCTTTTTGTTTCTTCCTTCTATCTGAACGGTTGTGAAGATATTTGGTGGACGAACGGACGAACGGACGAACGCTGACATTACATCACGTCACCGCGGGATGAAGAAACCCGTTCAGATCAGGAAACGGGTTCTTCCCAGGTCGGCAATGTGAAGAGTCTCCAAAGCCTCAAAGGGTTCAGACTGGGGTCCATTACGGAAAGACAGCAACCCACCAACCAACAATCCACCAACCAACCCACCAACCAACAACCCACCAACCAACCCACCAACCAACAACCACCAACCAACAATCCACCAACCAACAAGCCACCGACCAACAACCCACCAACCAACAACCCACCACCAACAACCCACCAACCAACAATCCCACCAACCAACAACCCACCAACCAACAATCCACCAACCAACCCACCAACCAACAACCCACCAACCAACCCACCAACCAACAACCCACCAACCAACAATCCACCGACCAACAATCCACCGACCAACAACCCACCAACCAACAACCCACCAACCAACCCACCAACCAACAACCCCCAACCAACAACCCACCAACCAACCCACCAACCAACAACCCACCAACCAACCCACCACCACCAACAACCCACCAACCAAAATCCACCGACCAACAACCCACCAACAACAACCCACCAACCAACCCACCAACCAACAACCCACCAACAACAACCCACCAACCACATCCCCACCCAACAACCCACCAACCAACAACCCACCAACCAACCCACCAACCAACAATCCACCAACCAACAATCGACCAACCAACCAACAATCCACCACCCACCAACCAACACCCACCAACCAACAACCCACCAACCAACAACCCACCAACCAACCCACAACCAACAACCCACCAACCAACAATCCACCGACCAACAACCCACCAACCAACAACCCACCAACCACCAACCCCACCACCAACAACTCCACCAACCCACCCACCAACAACCCACCAACCAACAACCCACCACCAACCCACCAACCAACAACCCACCTACCAACAACCCACCAACCAACAACCCCACCAACAACCCACCAACCAACAACCCCACCAACCAACAACCCACCAACCAACAATCCACCAACCACCCACCACCACACCCACCAACCAACCCACCACCCAACAATCCACCTACCAACCCACCACCAACAACCCACCACCAACCCACCACCAACAACCCACCAACCAACAATCCACCAACCAACCAACAACCAACAACCCACCAACCAACAACCCACCAACCAACATCCACCCAACCAACCCACCAACCAACCCACCAACCAACCCACCAACAACAACCCACCAACCAACAATCCACCCCAACAACCCACCTACCAACAACCCACCAACCAAATCTCCAACCAACAACCCACCAACCAACCCACCAACCAACAACCCACCAACCAACACACCACCAACAATCCACCAACCAACCCACCAACCAACAATCCACCAACCAACAACCCACAGACCAACAACCCACCAACCAACAAACCAACCAACAATCCACCAACCAAATCTCCAACCAACAATCCACCAACCAACCCACCGACCAACAACCCACCGACCAACAACCCACCAACCAACCCACCAACCAACAACCCACCAACCAACAACCCACCAACCAACCCACCAACCAACAACCCACCAACCAACCCACCTACCAACAATCCACCGACCAACCCACCGACCAACAACCCACCAACCAACAATCCACCGACCAACAACCCACCGACCAACAATCCACCGACCAACAACCCACCAACCAACCCACCAACCAACCCACCGACCAACCCACCGACCAACAATCCACCGACCAACAACCCACCAACCAACAACCCACCAACAAACAACCCACCAACCAACCCACCGATCAACACCAACCAACAATCCACCAACCAACCAACAATCCACCAACCAACCAACAACCCACCGACCAACAACCCACCGACCAACAACCCACCAACCAACAACCCACCGACCAACAACCACCGACCAACAACCCCACCGACCAACAAGCCACCGATCAACCCACCGACCAACAACCCACCGACCAACAACCCACCCACCAACAACCCACCGACCAACACCCACCCACCAACAACCCACCGACCAACAACCCACCCACCAACAACCCACCGACCAACAACCCACCCACCAACAACCCACCCACCAACAACCCACCACCAACAACCCACCCACCAACAACCCACCCACCAACAACCCACAACCAACACCCAACCCACCACATACCCACCCACCAACAACCCACCAACACCCACCGACCAACAACCCACCAACCAACACCCACCGACCAACAACCCACCGCCAACACAACCCACCCACCAACAACACCACCGACCAACAACCCACCGATCCAACAACCCACCCACCAACAACCCACCCACCACAACCCACCCACCACAACCCACCCACCAACAACCCACCAACCAACAACCCACCAACCAACACCCACCCACCAACAACCCACCCACCAACAACCCACCAACCAACCCACCCACCAACAACCCACCCACCAACAACCCACCCACCCACCAACAACCCACACACCAACAACCCACCCACCAACAACCCACCCACCAACAACCCACCCACCAACAACCCACCCACCAACAACCCACCCACCTCCTGGCCTCACTGGTCTTCTGGCGGACAGAACGTGACCTCGGTGGTTCCTGGAGGTGAACAGAGGTGAAATGAGGAGCGACACTGCTGAGTCATCAAAACACGTTTAATATTGATCATTAATCCACAACACAGCTTTAGTGGCAGGAAAGGGATTATTGACGACCGTCACAGCGAGCAGACGTCCTACGCCATACGACCAACCTCTGGGTCCATCCGTCAGTCCTCCAGGAGGTGAAGACCTGAACCCAGAACCTCCTGCTGGAAGAGGTCATGACCCACGGTGAAGACTGACGTCTCCATGACGACGTCAATGGACTATAAATAAATAAATACAGTCAGCTAAAGAATGTTACCTAGAAATAATCACCTGATCAAAGTTATTGATGACGTTAACAAACACATTTAAAGGTGGAGAAATTTAAACAAAGTTTAAAATTGCATTTTAAAAAAAGGCTCTTTTTTTAATAATACAGTAATAAAGTAATTTTAATGAGAAACTTTTTCACAATAATAATTAATTCATTCGTCAGGAAAGAAATTCTCTTTATTTCTCAATGGTGATTTTGTTTTTCTCATCATTTTGTTAACTTTTTTAAATTTCTTTCCTTTTTAGATACAAAATATTTCTGACAAAATTTCCCAATTTCAAACAATAACTCATATTTTCATTTTCTCATATTTTCATTTGTTGTTATTTTGATTGAAATCATTCTTAAAAGAGATTTTGAAGGAAGTTTCTCATATTTTAGTCTCCAAAGTAACTCCAGTGCAGAAAATATCACGCGTGTGTTTTCTCATCAGTGCAGCTTCCAGCTCACCATCAGCTGAATCCCAACCAATCAGCATGCAGACAGAAGTCACCTGGTTCCAAAGGTTCAGGTTTACAGCTCGTTGATTCATAGAAACATCAAAGTGGTTTATTATCGTCAGAAACGTCTCCCGACGCCGTTCAAACGCCGCGTCTCTTCTGGCCCAGGTGGGCGGGGCGCGGCGGCGAGGGGCGGGGTTAGAGATAACGTTAGCATGTAGCTAATGCTAGAGATGACGCTAGCATGTCTGCAAATGATGCTAGAGATAACGTTAGCATGTAGCTAATGCTAGCGATGACGCTAGCATGTCTGCAAATGATGCTAGAGATAACTTTAGCATGTAGCTAATGCTAGAGATGACGCTAGCGTGTCTGCAAATGATGCTAGAGATAACGTTAGCATGTAACCAATGCTAGAGATATCGTTAGCATGTAGCCAACGCTAGAAATGACGTTAGCATGTAGCCAACGCTAGGGATAATGTTAGCACGTCTGCAGCCGACACTAGAGTTAGCGTTAGCATGTCTGCAACTGACGCTAGAGATAATGTTAGCATATAGCCAATGCTAGAGATAACGTTAGCATGTCTGCAGCCACTGCAGCTAGCAATAGCTTATACTTCCAGTCTCTGTCCACTATTTTGTTGTTTTTTTATATTTTCGTCGGTGATGACATCACTTCCTCCTCAAACAGGAAGTTTCACTAAACGTAGAAAATCGTGATTAGTTTATAAAACGAAGCTTAGTGGGGGGGGGGGGGGTCTGACAGCATTCCAGGTTCTGGGGGGGTCTGACGTGCTCGAGAGGTGTCCGTGGCGTCGGAGGGGGGTCCGGTTCCCGCCCCCCACGCTACTCCCCGCCCATGCTGTGTACCCATGCCACCTTGGCGTGCTCCTCCCTGGTGGGGGCCATGATGGGCTGGGAGATGCAGCGCGGCATTGGTCGGGGGATGGGGGGGGGCGGGGCTGACTCGGGGTCCTCCTCGGGGATACACCCTTCCCTGGGGTAGGGCTTGGGGGGCAGTGCCGGGGGGGGCTCGTGGAGGTGGTAAAGAGGCGGGTGGTGGGGGAGGTAGTGCGGGTGGAAGTGGTGGTGATGGGGGGACAGCCCATCCAAACCCAGGGCCGGGGGAGGGCCTCCAGCCAGGGGGGGGGCAACACCCCCTGTGGACTGGCTTGGACAGGGCGGGGCCTCCTCGGGGGGGCTGTATCCGACCGGCTGGTAGAGGGGGTCCAGGTCTTCTTGGTCGGTGGTCCAAGCCTGGCTGCTGGGGGGGGACTCCAGGGTGTCTGTGTGACTGGCGGGGGGGTCGCTGAGGGAGGAGACTCCAGAGCTGGCGCTGCCTGACAGGGTGGAGTTACTGCCATCCAGGATGGAGGGGCTGGTGGGCGAGGCAGGTATAGGGAGCAGGGGGGGCTACAAAGAGAGAGAGACGTGAGCCGGGGTACCGCCCACCACAGCCCCCCCAGACCCGACAGGTGTAGGTATATATAGGTGTATATATAGTCACCTATGGACATTTAAAGCTTGGTAGAACGAGGCCACATCCCACAATGCATCACATTGTGAACACATAAAAGCACAACAGTAAAGACAGCAAAGGGTCTTTCCTGGGGGAGCAGACGAACGGGTTCATTCATCCAGGGGAGGAAGGGGGGGGTACCTTTCTTAAGGAGCGCGTGGGGAGAGCTGGAGGGGGGTCGCTGAGCTGCTGCTGGAAAGCGTCAAAGTGCATCGACAGGAGTTGGCCTACAGGGGGAGACACACACACACCTCAGAGGAGGAAGTGAGGGATGATGGGTAGCAGGAAGTGGAAGGAGAGCAGGAGGCGTGTTCAGCAGGTAAGGAGGCGTGTAAACAAACTAAAACGCCACGGCAACGGTGGATCAGCATCAGCATTAGTGTTTACATTCAGACAAGAACAACCAATCAGAGAGAAGCTGAAGCAGCTGGGAGTCATGTGACTGAAAATAGTTTCACGACTCATTTAAACTATTGATTATCATTTACATCTAAAACCAGAAAAAATGCCTTTAATGTGGCCAAAATAATAATAATAATAATAATAATAATAATAATAAAAATAATAATAATAATAATTAAAAAAAAATAAAAAATAAAATAATAATAATAATAATAATAATAATAATAATAAAAATAATAATAATAATAATAATGATAATATCATTATTATTATTACTACAACTATCATTATTCTTATTGGTGTTATTATTATTATTATTGTTGTTATTATTGTTACTACTATAATGATTTATGATCAGCCTCTGGTGGTCAAACTGGGTACTACAACAACAAACATTTCTTTATTCGAACCTGTTTTTCTTCACTTCTGAACTCAATGTGTCTCAGAGCACCTGTGTCTCACAGCGCCTGTGTCTCAGAGCGCCTGTGTCTCAGAGCGCCTGTGTCTCACAGCGCCTGTGTCTCACAGCACCTGTGTCTCAGAGCGCCTGTGTCTCACAGCGCCTGTGTCTCACAGCGCCTGTGTCTCAGAGCGCCTGTGTCTCAGAGCGCCTGTGTCTCAGAGCGCCTGTGTCTCACAGCGCCTGTGTCTCAGAGCGCCTGTGTCTCAGAGCGCCTGTGTCTCACAGCGCCTGTGTCTCACAGCGCCTGTGTCTCACAGCGCCTGTGTCTCAGAGCGCCTGTGTCTCAGAGCGCCTGTGTCTCACAGCGCCTGTGTCTCAGAGCGCCTGTGTCTCACAGCGCCTGTGTCTCACAGCGCCTGTGTCTCAGAGTGCCTGTGTCTCACAGCGCCTGTGTCTCACAGCGCCTGTGTCTCAGAGCGCCTGTGTCTCAGAGCTGCTGTAGAAAAGCACAGGTAGTGAAACAGAGGAGAGTCGTACCGTGGGGGAGGCTCCGTGGGGGTACGGGGGGGGGCCATGACTCCGCCCACATGAGCAGACAGGAAGGGGAGGGCCTCTCTGGTGCCGCTGTCCAGACTCCAGCTGCTGGGCGTGGTCAGGACTGAGGAAGAGGAGGAGGAGGGGTCAGATGAAGGCTCTAGGTGTAGTACCAGACACGTCCAGGGGGGGGCGTCTACCTTTCTCTGCCACAGACAGGTTGGGGTCGCTGCAGGGTTTACACGGACCAATCACCTGGTGGAACAGCGCTCTCTGGAAGTTCATTGGCTGAGGAGAACGGGACAACCCTGTCGTCAGTTGAGTCTGCCCCCCCTCATGAACAACGCCCCCCCCCAGGTAACCATCCGGCCCTCACCAGTCTGCAAAGACAGTTTACTGTCTTCTTTTGTTCGCCTGTAAACACCGTCCTACACAGCACATGTCAACTCACCATAGTGTGAACGGTGAACAGTCTGTCTGTTCCTGGTTCACGATGATCCCACCGACCAGTTCCTCAGCTGTCACTTCTACTGCACTTGGCAATAAAACCTTTCTGATTTCTGATTTCCACACCTGAACGGTGTCTCCCCCCCCCCTCACCTGTCCGTTGTCATACATGGCGCTGCTCGGGCGCTCCTGGTGTGGCGGCAGCAGCATCAGCGTCTCACGGGTGTGTCGGTAACGGTCAGGAAGAGACGGAGAGCCCACTGCAGACAGACAGACAGTCAGACAGACAGTCAGTCAGTCAGTCAGACAGACAGTCAGACAGACAGACAGTCAGACAGTCAGTCAGTCAGTCAGACAGTCAGTCAGTCAGACAGACAGTCAGACAGACAGACAGACAGTCAGTCAGACAGACAGTCAGTCAGTCAGACAGACAGACAGTCAGACAGTCAGTCAGTCAGTCAGACAGTCAGTCAGTCAGACAGTCAGTCAGACAGACAGTCAGTCAGTCAGACAGACAGACAGACAGTCAGTCAGACAGACAGTCAGACAGACAGTCAGACAGACAGACAGTCAGACAGACAGTCAGACAGACAGACAGTCAGTCAGACAGACAGTCAGTCAGTCAGACAGACAGACAGACAGTCAGTCAGACAGACAGTCAGTCAGTCAGTCAGACAGTCAGTCAGACAGACAGACAGTCAGTCAGTCAGTCAGACAGTCAGTCAGTCAGACAGACAGACAGTCAGACAGACAGTCAGTCAGTCAGTCAGTCAGACAGTCAGTCAGTCAGTCAGTCAGACAGACAGACAGACAGACAGACAGTCAGTCAGTCAGTCAGTCAGTCAGTCAGTCAGTCAGACAGACAGACAGACAGACAGACAGTCAGTCAGTCAGTCAGACAGACAGTCAGTCAGTCAGTCAGACAGACAGTCAGTCAGTCAGTCAGTCAGACAGACAGTCAGTCAGACAGACAGACAGACAGTCAGTCAGACAGACAGACAGTCAGTCAGACAGACAGACAGTCAGTCAGTCAGACAGACAGACAGTCAGTCAGTCAGACAGTCAGTCAGACAGACAGACAGTCAGACAGACAGACAGTCAGTCAGACAGACAGTCAGACAGACAGTCAGACAGACAGTCAGTCAGTCAGTCAGACAGACAGTCAGTCAGACAGACAGTCAGTCAGTCAGTCAGACAGACAGACAGTCAGTCAGACAGACAGACAGTCAGTCAGTCAGACAGACAGTCAGACAGACAGTCAGACAGACAGTCAGTCAGTCAGTCAGACAGACAGTCAGTCAGACAGACAGTCAGTCAGTCAGTGAGACAGACAGTCAGACAGACAGACAGTCAGTCAGACAGACAGACAGTCAGTCAGTCAGTCAGACAGTCAGTCAGTCAGTCAGTCAGACAGACAGACAGTCAGTCAGACAGACAGTCAGACAGACAGTCAGACAGACAGTCAGTCAGTCAGTCAGACAGACAGTCAGTCAGACAGACAGTCAGTCAGTCAGTCAGACAGACAGTCAGTCAGACAGACAGACAGTCAGTCAGACAGACAGTCAGTCAGTCAGTCAGACAGACAGACAGTCAGACAGTCAGTCAGACAGACAGTCAGTCAGACAGACAGACAGTCAGTCAGACAGACAGACAGTCAGTCAGTCAGACAGTCAGACAGACAGTCAGTCAGTCAGTCAGACAGACAGTCAGTCAGACAGACAGTCAGTCAGTCAGTCAGTCAGTCAGACAGTCAGTCAGTCAGTCAGACAGACAGACAGACAGTCAGACACTCAGTCAGACAGTCAGACAGTCGGTCAGACAGTCAGACAGACAGACAGTCAGTCAGTCAGACAGTCAGACAGACAGACAGACAGACACTCAGTCAGACAGTCAGACAGACAGTCGGTCAGACAGTCACTCAGTCAGACAGTCAGACAGACAGACAGTCAGACAGACAGTCAGACAGACAGACAGACAGACAGTCAGACACTCAGTCAGACAGTCAGACAGACAGTCGGTCAGACAGTCACTCAGTCAGACAGTCAGACAGACAGACAGTCAGTCAGTCAGACAGACAGACAGACAGTCAGTCAGTCAGTCAGACAGTCAGACAGTCAGACAGACAGACAGACAGACACTCAGTCAGACAGTCAGACAGACAGTCGGTCAGACAGTCACTCAGTCAGACAGTCAGACAGACAGACAGTCAGTCAGTCAGACAGACAGACAGACAGTCAGTCAGTCAGTCAGACAGTCAGTCAGACAGACAGTCAGACAGACAGACAGACAGACAGTCAGTCAGTCAGACAGACATCTTTCCGTTCAGCGTGTCTGAGGTGCTTACCCCTGATGGTTGAGGGGGCGGAGCTCATCATCTGGGAGGGTGCAGAGTGGGTTGAGCTCAGGCTGGAGGAGGAGGGGCTGGCCTGCAGAAGAGGTTGTGATTGGGTGACGTTAAAAATGATTTCATGACTGGAAGAAAGTTTGAATGTTAACATAAACCAGTGTCTCCACCTGACCCCGTCTGTAGACCAGACAGAACCTTCATCTCTGCTACCTCCAGCTCTGTCTCCTGTCTTTTCCTCAGTGACACTGTCTCTAGACCAAACAACATCGCTGGTCTCACCACAGTTTTGTACACCTTTCCTTTCATTTTAGCTGAAACTCTTCTATCACACATCACACCTGACACTTTTCCTCCACCCATTCCATCCTGCCTGGACACGCTTCTTCACCTCTTTTCCACACTCTCCATTGCTCTGGACTGTTGACCCTAAGTACTTCAAATCCTCCACCTTCTTGATCTACTCTCCCTGTAACCTCCACTTCACCCTGACTGACCTCTCCAACACACAAATGCTGACTCATGGTTTACCTGCATCCGATAGAAGTCGTCGGGGGTCTCCATCATGACGCCGTCAGACAGGATCAGCAGACCCCCCATGGTCACCTCACTGGAGACACAGGAGGAGGGGGGTCGTACCGGAGTCCACAGAGCAACGGGGCTTGGGGGGGAGAAGGGGGAGGAAAAGGGAGGAGCATGCCCCCCCAAAAATAACCGAAACGTGCAAGAAGTGAGACGAACACGTGCGAGAAGAAAGACAGATGGGGGTGAGACGGATGGGGGTGAGACGGATGGGGGTGAGACGGATGGGGGTGAGACGGATGGGGGTGAGACGGGGGGAGAGAGAAGCAGAGTTCAGGATGGAGTGATGTCATCAAAAGAGAAGAGATGAATCAAAGAAGGTGTGAAGAACCCCCCCCCAAAGAGAACCAGCAAGGTGTGTGTGTGTGTGTGTGTGTGTGTGTGTGTGTGTGAACCTGTGCCGGTGCAGGAACTTGAAGCTCTCGGGGCTCATGGGGCCGGGGGGGCCCAGCATCCCTCTGGGGACCACCCTGTCCAGAGCAGGAAGACCCTGAAACCACGACAGGAAGTGAGTGAAGCCCCGCCCCCGGCCCCGCCCCCCAGCCAATGGGCTTTGTGCTCACGTGGCAGAAGCTGCTCCTCATCATCTGGAACTGGTCCACCAGCTTCTTGTGCAGGGGACGCATCTCCGGGTGCACCAGCTGCTCGTGGACGGCCAATCCCACTCCCAGGATGTGGACCTATCAGGAGGAACACGTCACATGACCACATCAAAGGTTCCCCCAGGACCTCCACCCACAACGACCCAGGTCACATGGTTCCATGAAGGATCAAGAGATCCTAGAAGGAAACATCTCCATGTGTGAGGACAAAGACCCCCAGCAGACCCGAGTCCACCAAGACCCGGTTCTAGAGAAGTCCTGAATCGTTCTAGAGGCGTCACCTGACTGGAACCCAAAGAAAACCTTCTGGTGGATCTGAAGGACACAGATGTTCCTCCAGAACTGGAGGAATGGGATCGGATTCCTCAGGCACCAGAAGCTGGATCTGGTTCTGAATCAGGAACCAGTAGCTGGTTCTAGTTCTGGATCAGGAACCAGAAGCTGGTTTTGGATCAGACTCACCTGCTCCTGCATCAGGTCCTTGAGCTGGGTGATCTTCTCGGTGTCTTCAGGGTGGCTGCTGATGAAGTCCTTATGGAAGAACGCCTGAAGGCAGAGGACAGGTGGATCAGACACGGGAGGCGGAAGCTCGCACCTCTGGCTCCTCCCCTCTGACCTCTTGGTATCTGGCCACGCCCCCGTTGACGGCGGCGTCCACGACCCCGTTGAGGGTCATGCTGAGCAGGTTGATGTTCCCCTGGAGCTGCTTGTGTTGGTACTGGCCAATCAGAGTCCGCAGCTCCTGGTTCTTGTTCTCCACCACCGACACGGCGTTCTCCAACGGACTCACCTCCACCTGAGGGGGCGGGCCGACGGGGATCAAAGGGGGCCGTCCTGAACCAAATGGGGGGGCGTGTCTTCATTCACTCACCACCTCCTTCTTGTCCACCTCGAACCAGCGCGAGATCCCCGGCAGGGGGTGTGTGAGGGTCAGCGTGGTCCTCTCGATCCAGAGACTCTGAAACACATCGACCCGGGTCAGGCCATCTGACCCGGGTCACATGGTCTGACCCAGGTCAGGTGACCCGGTCCAGTGGTTCCGTGGGGTCACCTTGAACTCGTTGTCCCGGTCTTTGGGGCCCTTGTGGAAGGGCCGGTCGTAGCGGAAGCGCCGCACGTTGTTGACCCGGTAGAAGCTCTTGATGCGGTCGGGGACCCGGTCCATCTGGAGGACCCCAACACCCTCCGGTACCGGGGTCACGGCGTAGATCTGGAGGTCTGAGGCGCGGTGGTCAAGGGGCTGATGGGATATCAAAGACAACACACACACACACACTGACGGAGGATACACTGCGCGTCACACTGCAGGATGGCCTCGTCTGGTTGGTTGGGATGTTGCATTGCGATGGCCTGTGGGAATTCTCCCAGCATCCTTTGCTGGAAGGCCTCCAGCCTCTCGTAGTCGTGGCCGCGGCAGACGAACTCTTTGTTCTGGAAAACAAAACGTCATCCGCAAAAAGGTTCAGGAGGAACATTAGCATAGCAGCTAGCATCGTGCGAGCTAGCGTGTCTGGAGGGGCGGCGCTCACCCTGAGGAAGAAGGGGAACTTCCTGCCGTAGAAGCCGACCCGGAAGAACTCGGGCTCCAGGCGCTGCTGCTCCAGGATGTGGTCGTAGTACGCCGCCTCCATTTTCTGCAGGGGGGGTAAAGAGTGAGAATGAGGGGCAGGGGGGGTCCCGGTTCGGACCCGGTTCAGGTTCTGTACCCGGAGGACTCACCCGGATCCAGCTGAGACTCTGGTAGTCGTACTGGGACTCGTACTGGAAGGCCAGATCCCGGCACAGCGGAACCCCCAGCTCCCAGCACTGGAGACCAACGGCGAGTCAGCGTGTGTGTGTGTGTGTGTGTGTGTGTGTGTGTGTGTGTGTGTGTGTGTGTGTGTGTGTGTGCGTCTCACCTTCCCCTTATTGAAGTAGTGGATTACTTTGCGGCTCAGCGCCTCCTTGCGGTGCCACTCGCTCTGGGCGGGGTAGTGCAGGACGTCCTTCAGGGGGCGCTGTTCCCACGCCAGCAGCTCCCAGTAGAGCAGCAGCGTGAAGGCAGCCTCTGGACAGATGGACGTCAGCGTGTGTGTGTGTGTGTGTGTGTGTGTGTGTGTGTGTGTGTGTGTGTGTGTGTGTGTGTGTGTGTGTGTTACCGGTGTAGTTGTCGGCCTGCAGGTGCATGTCACACAGCTTGTGGATGTAGCGGATGTACATTTCCTCCTTATTGATTTCTGATTTATAGAAGTTCTGAAAACGACACCAAGTGAGTTCTGTAATCAATCAATCAATCAATAAGTAAATCAATCAATAAATCAATCAGTCAATCAACAAATCAATAAATCAGCTGCTAAAGTCGTTGCTACTGTCAGTCATAGCAGTCGATAGCGTTAGCTCTGGAGACGTTCACCTCTTAACGCGACTTTTTTTGGGGGGCAAAGCGTTTACAAAAAAATTAGGATTCAAAAATTTTCCTTTAATTGTTTCTTAGTAACAAAAGAAACAAAAAAATAAATAAAATGTGAGGGAAAAGCTGCAAAATGCAAACAGAATCAACGTACACTAATCCCTCGTTACTCACTGTTACTGCGTTCCAGGACCACCAACAAATAACTAAATTTCACATTTAGCAACAAACTATTTATTATTTAGGGTAATTTAAATGTATATGAACCCCCCCACACTGATATTAAACCACCTTCTGTCTGTATTACCTTTAGAACACTCTGACAGACTGTTTAAAACACTTTAAAGTGTTACTTTAACACACAGGAAGTGAGTCTCAGAAGTCTCAGCCAATAGAATGCGTGTACGGTGTCATGTGACTACCTACTAAAAACCCTGTGTCCTGAAGTGTAAATACGTGAGGGGTGACTGTAGTACAGAACGAAGGTCTGGAGCCTTCCAGAGGTCTACCATCATGAGGAGTCTCACCAGCAGGTTGACGGTACATCCGATCTTCTTGTTCTCCGTCTCGTCTCCCTTCATGCAGTCGCTGCAGACAGAACAAACCCATGAAGGACACGGATACAGAACACGCGTGTCGGTGGGGGGTGGTGGTCCCGCGTTACCGGTAGTCCAGCAGCCGCTCCATCAGACGCGTGACCGACGTGACGAAGGACGTCCCCGTCTCCCTCCATGTCTCCTGTTCGATCTTCTCCAGCAGACTTCGACAAACAAGACAAGAGGGTTGGAAACAATCAGGCCAAGAACCTGGAGCCAGATCCAAGGTTCATCCAGGACCTCTGGTTCATCCAGAACCTCTGGTTTATCCAGAACCTCTGGCTCATCCAGGACCTCTGGTCCATCCAGAACCTCTGGCTCATCCAGGACCTATGGTCCATCCAGAACCTCTGGTTCATCCAGAACCTCTGGCTCATCCAGAACCTCTGGTCCATCCCGGCTTCCTGCCAACAGGAAGCCGGGACCAGAGGTTCCCTTCAGAACCTCTGGTGACTAGAGTATCTGCAGGTCTGCTCCTCCAGACTGAACTAGTTTGATTCTTGTTCTCCTGGTTCAAGCAGGAGAAACAAGGAGATTTAAGGTTTTTAGATCCTAATGCTCCTTTCCAAGGCCTTGAATCTTCTGGTCATTCTTATGCCTGTGGTCTGACCCACAAACTTGACCCGGGTCCTGGTCTGGTGTCCTCCCGCAGGAGACGCCGAGTGGGTGGAGTCAGGGTCCATTTGTACAGATTTTTATTCCATCACGTTTTATAACACGGACGTATTTTACTCTATTTTATTTTGAAAGGTGTTTTTAAATCAAGTCATTCTTGGGGGACGGTGCGGATCATACCTGGGGTAGGGCCCAAACAGCTGGGTTCTAGTCCCGCAGCACAGAAGCAAACACAAAGAGCAGCGTTAGCGTAGACAGAGCTAATTCTGTTAGCAGAGAGAGAAGGGATGAACAGATGACAGGAAGTAAGGGAGGTGTCCACTCATCTCCTTACAGCAAACCGAAGAGTTCTCGGTAGTTCTCGTCTCCTTTCCCCTCCGACACTAAACTGTCCAGCTTGTCGATAAGCTCCGCCTCCACCTGCACGCCCACAAATACGGAACACCCAATGAAAACCCGTCTCCGCTGACGAGTCGATCTCTTGTTACGCTGATGACGCACCTGTTTGAAGTTCCCGTTCTTGCGCTGCTCCCAGTCCATCATGTCGTGAAAGATGGGGATCATGATGTTCCGGACCTCCAGCTGAGGAACCAGCGTCACCCCCAGGAAGGGCCCGATCATCCCGGGGATGAAGTGGATCTTGTTCTCGCCTGAAACCAGCAGAACAAACCACTGTCAGTCGGTTCTCCCTGGGCCGCCGCCACGTCCAACGGGACCAGAGGGGGAGGTCCTTACCGAGGTTCTGCCACATACTGAAGAGGTCGTAGGTCATCATGACTCGCATGTCACCGTACCTGCAGATGGACGTAAAGACACCTTGTTTAGCCTGAACCCAAAAACGGATCGCATACCGGAGCATAACCAAAGTCTTCCCAAGGTGCTTAAATGATTCCCAGCGACCATCGTTGTAGATCCAGAGTCTCGACTACGATCGTTGGAACATGAATAGCACTGACCACACCTCACAGGGTTAATAAGCTGAGACAAGACCAAACACCATCAGAACTGAAGAAGCCTCCTGGATTAGAGGAGAAACATTTTCAAGGAACTTGCTTAAGTCCAGTGGATTGATTTAATCACCTCTGGATTACCAGAACCTGGATGAAGGAGAATCTTCAGATATCTTCGGAGGTCTTAGAACCCAACCTGGTGCCAGGACAATTTGGAGCAACTTCCAAGGCTTGAAACTAGACTGTCTTGTGGTCTTCATGTGTCTCTCCTACATTAGTCAAACATGGTGAGACTCTAGTCCACCGTCTTGTGCCGGAGGAAGTTTAAGATGTTTCCCGTGACCATTTGGTGGGATGACGGTCCTTCATGGTTGGCCAAGTAGGTCAGAACTTTTTGTGCAAGAAAACAACTCCTTTCTAACTCCGGCGCTCCGGCATGGACCCCCCCCACCATCCCGTCTTGTCATGCGTTAGTGAGACAGGTTGACCACAGTGTTTCCTTACTTGTCTGAGACCTTCTTCTTCTTGGTGGCGCTCAGGTTCTCCAGCTGGAGGCTCGGCTGGTTGATGTACAGAACCGCCAGGCTGAAGTAGGAGTTCCACACCTGATGGAGACACATTGAAGGTGTTCAAGTCCACCGAAGGGACGACACGCGGGTCCCAGGAGCTCTGGTACCTTGAAGTCAAAGTCGGTCTCGCTGAAGTTCTTGTGCAGCGCTGGAGACAGGAACTGGGCCGTGGTCAGGATGATGCTGCAGACAGACGGTGGGCGGGGTTAGAGCCGTGATGCGTTCAAACGCCATCAGACAGGTGGTGGTCGCCTTACTTGCTCGTGAGGAGCCTCATGACGTTCCAGTCGCGGGGGAAGATGCTGAGCTTCATCAGGTTCCTGAACACACACAGGATCTTCAGCAGGAACTCCTGGGGACGGAAACACGGTTTGACACGGCCCGGAATGGAACACGCTTCTGATCACGCCATGACTGGATAACCCTGGGTTAACACGACTCGTGGTGCGTTCAGGACACCCGGTACCTTGAGCTCCTCCTTGCTCTGAAAGTTCTCCATCAGGTGCTGGAAGTGGACGTCCGTCATCTGGCGGAGGAGGGACAGCAGGCAGGACACATATTCGCCCTGCCAACAGGAAGCCGGGGACAGATGTGAGCCAATCACATGAGGACAAAGATGATGACATCATTAAAGACGTTCCAAACATTCAGATGCCTCGCAGGATGTTTGCATTCATTATCAAAGATGCAGGCAAACGTCTGCCTGAACAGGAAGTGCACGTCTGTTAGCTTCCAGATTAGCATCGCTGCGTTTAAAGGCTGCGACGTGTGATTTTAGGACAAATAAATCTAATTGGCTCTTTTTAGTGGGCGTGGCAACATAAAGTCATGCAATGCTTCAGCAATCTGTTTCTCTTCACAGTTAACACCAATCAGAAGCGGTGGTGAGGGCATCCAGAGAGAGAGGAGGTGGGGGGGCGGTGATGGAGCAGACGGGTCGGCGAGGCCGTGAACAGACGGACAAACTGACAAGAGACGGACCGGCGAGCCGATCCCATCGATCCACCGACAGATTTAGTTCAAAGTGACATCAAAGCCGTGAAGATGGGGGGGTGGACGGATGCAGGACGGATGCAGGACGGATGCAGGATGGATGCAGGACGGATGCAGGATGGATGCAGGACGGATGTGGACGGATGGGGGCAGTATCGTATTGTTAGTTACTAACAGTGATCTCCGCGGTGCACTGCGGACAGCGTTGACCCCTTACCGCCTCCTGCGATTGGCTCTTGCTCATGATGGACAGCAGCGTCTGCAGGAGGACGTCCAGCAGGGACTCCACCAGCATCTCCACCTCCTCCTGCACCGATGTGTCCTGGGGGGGGAGACGGGACGGGGGAGACGGGACGGGGGAGAGGAAGGAGGGGACAGAACGTAGAAGAGGGAGTCAAGAGACGTCCAATGAAGAAACTCACATCAAGCACTGTGGCCACTAGAGGGAGCTCTGGGATCAGTGTGTCGGATGAGTGTCGGATGAGTGTTGGATGAGCGACGGGTGAGCATCGGGTGAATGTCGGATGAGCGTCGGATGAGTGTTGGATGAGCGTGGGATGAGCATCGGGTGAATGTCGGGTGAATGTCGGATGAGCGTCAGATGAGCGTCGGGTGAGCGTTGGATGAGTGCCGGATGGGCGTTACCATGGCGCTGGTCCTAATGATGGAGAAGATGGAGCTGAGGATCCCGGAGCAGACCAGCAGCTCCTTCTGCTGCCTCAGGTGCAGGTGCAGGTGGTGCAGGACCACCGGGAGGAGGGTCCGCCGGGACTCTGGCCAACAGCAACGAGACAGTCAGCCCCGCCCACTCATTCAGTCCCGCCCACACATCCACCACTCCACCAATCAGCTTCATGGAGGTCAGCTGGTTGTGTTTGGTTAGTTCTCCTGTTTGATCTGGATCCACCCAGAAACTCTACATTCTGGATCCACCGCAGAACCCTAGACTGGGTCCACTGCCCCCCCTCCAGAGCCCTACACCGGGTCCACTGCCCCCCCCCCCCCAGAGCCCTACCTGGGAGGGAGAAAAGCTTGCTGTCCACGGTCCGGGCGATGGCCTGCAGCTTGACCAGGTCCATGGACTGTCCCATGTGGACGGTGGAGGGCAGACTGCCCAGGGTCCCGCGGACGAACTGGGCCACTTCCTGCACCGTGAACATCTGCAGCAGCTCGTCAAAGATGGCCGGGAAGGAATTCAACAGCGCCGCCTGGTGGGGGGGGGTCATATTAAAGTTCTGGTTCTGGTTCTGGTCAGGAGGTTGACCAGAAGCTTCAGGAGACCCAACGCAGGGACGGGTTTACCAAGTAAGACACAGCAAGACCAATGAGATGGTGAGGGAGGACAGGAAGTGAGTGAGAGGAACAGATTAGTGACACCTTATTGGACAAGAGGGTTTTAGCATTTTGGACTAAATGGTTCCAGGTCTCTGTTTCCAGAGGAACCAAAGAAGAATCCAGATCAACGACTTTATGTTACCCTATAGGGTTTGATGGGACCCTTCAGGGCTTGAGGGACCCTTCAGGGTTTGATGGGACTCTTCAGGGTTTGAGGGACCCTTCAGGGTTTGGGGAAACCTTCAGGGTTTGAGGGACCCTTCAGGGTTTGGGGGACCCTTCAGGGTTTGGGGGACCTTTCAGGTTTTGAAGGATCCTTTCGGGTTTGACTCTCTCAGCTGATGCCTGGATGCTTTCGGTCAGGGGGGTGGGGGGGGGGTGACAATGGGCAGGGTTTTCAGACGACTCTGTGGGCGTGACTCGACGCCATGGGGGTCATGTGAGGGGGCGTGGCTATCACAGGAGGACGCGTGAGCAGTGGAATCAGGACTCTGGGCTTCACTCAGGGAACAACCAGGATTCTACTTACGGACAGTGGAGACGGCCTTGGAGCGCCAGCGCCCCCAGCCTGCAGGCAGGTGGCCCCGCCCCCAGGAACAGGGGCCGGGCCTGGGGCAGGTGCTAGTGCTAGGGGGGCCGCGGGCCCAATGCCAGGGCTCGGGGCTTGGTTTGTGCCTGGACAAGACTGGGGGCCCTGTGGTGTACAAAGGGAGGGGGCCCAGTAGGAATTATGGTGGCCCAGTAGGAATTATGGGGGCCCAAGGGATTGTGGGAGATTGAAGGAGAAAATTAGGAAAGACAAGGAAAAGCCCGAGGAACAAGTGGAAAGAAGAACGTCAAAGTTTCAGAACAAATGATCTGACAGGACATGAGTCAGAAATAACGGATAAGAGACAGATAATAGATGGATAATAACAGCAAATAACAGATAATAGATGGATAATAGCTGTATAATAACATATTAAAGCAGATAATAGGGGTAATAGGCAGATAATAGATGATAATAAACAGATAATAGCGGATATTAGATGGATAATAACGGATTATAATGGATAATACATGGATAATAACGGACAATAAGGAATAGACAAATAATGGATGGATAATAGATGGATAATAATGGATAATAGATGGATAATAATGGATAATAGATGGATAATAATGGATAATAGATGGATAATAATGATAATAGATGGATAATAATGGATAATAGATGGATAATAATGGATAATAGATGGATAATAATGGATAATAGATGGATAATAATGGATAATAGATGGATAATAATGGATAATAGATGGATAATAATGGATAATAATGGATAATAGATGGATAATAATGGATAATAGATGGATAATAATGGATAATAGATGGATAATAATGGATAATAGATGGATAATAATGGATAATAGATGGATAATAATGGATAATAATGGATAATAGACGGATAAAATCTACTTTCACACAATCTTCAAGAAAAGAACAACAAGCTAGATGCTGTGGCATCTAGCTTCTCAGATCCAGAGAAGAAGAAACAGCGCTGCCTGCTGTCACATATATTTCTAGCTTCATCCTCAGCATCTCAGACTGGTTTAGCTCATAATTAGCATGTTGCTAAGGAAGAGCAGATGGAATCATTGGCTGGATGTGTGCTAAGGGGTTGAGTAATGCTAATAAAATGCTAAGTTAACATCATCCAGTCACTCGCCTGCGTGAAGATGAGGGCCTCTGAGCTGCGGCTGTCCAGGCTGAGGACGAAGCGGATGGACTGGAAGAGTTCCTGGATGCTGGTGCGGAACTGGTCCTCCTCCATCCCGCCGGTGGCGCGCGAGTAAAGGATCCGCGAGCGCACGATGAACTTGAACAGGTACTCCAGAGCCTGGGGTGGAACCAGACCCACACGTTAAGAAGCTCCTGCAGACAGTTTAGTGGACTCTTCCTCACCTGGCTAGGTTTAAGAATGGTCTTCAGGTGGGCGTGGGTTCGAGGCTAGGCTAGGTTAGGTTAGGCTAGTCAGAGACTTTGAGCAGATATATTGAGGATGACGCCGACAGTCGGATGCTGTTTAGAGATCCAGCTGCTGGTCATAAGTGGTACTACTGTTAGCAGACATGCTAACTACGCCGTTAGCTAGCTGCTACTACATTGTTCAACAGGTTGCCACAGCATGTGACCCCTCTTTGAACTCCGACCGGCGCCCCCATTCAAGCACACAAGAGAGTTTGGACCGTTTGCATCAGCAGAAGCCACCAAGGTCCTGATTGGACGAGAGCTTCAGCCTTACCCTCATTGCTTCCTGGATGTGGTCCTGTCGCACCACCTCTGCAGACCGGTCCATGTACCACCTCAGACAGCGAATCAGCTCCCTGGAAGCACACAACAAGAGTGTGTGTGGGTGTGTGTGTGTGTGTGTGTGTGTGTGTGTGTGTGTGAGAGAGAGAGAGAGAGTTCATGAGTGAGATGTTGTTACTGTCATTATGTGTCATCTGATAATAAAGGGACACTGACTTGTAAGCTAACGCTCCAGCGAAGTGTTTCTGGATGTAGGTGTCCATCACGGGCCTGAAGTGGTGATATTTACTGTCCCTGAGCAGGTTGATGATGAACACCTGGAGACAGGAAGTGAGCAAGACGAGGAATGTGGACCAGTGTGAACCAGTGTGAACCAGTGTGAACCAGTGTGAACCAGTGTGGACCAGTGTGAACCAGAGTGGACCAGTGTGGACCAGTGTGGACCAGTGTGAACCAGTGTGAACCAGTGTGGACCAGTGTGGACCAGTGTGGACCAGTGTGGACCAGTGTGGACCAGTGTGGACCAGTGTGAACCAGTGTGAACCAGTGTGGACCAGTGTGGACCAGTGTGGACCAGTGTGAACCAGTGTGGACCAGTGTGAACCAGTGTGGACCAGTGTGGACCAGTGTGGACCAGTGTGAACCAGTGTGAACCAGTGTGGACCAGTGTGAACCAGTGTGAACCAGTGTGGACCAGTGTGGACCAGTGTGGACCAGTGTGGACCAGTGTGAACCAGTGTGAACCAGTGTGGACCAGTGTGGACCAGTGTGAACCAGTGTGGACCAGTGTGGACCAGTGTGAACCAGTGTGAACTAGTGTGGACCAGTGTGGACCAGTGTGAACCAGTGTGGACCAGTGTGAACCAGTGTGGACCAGTGTGAACTAGTGTGGACCAGTGTGGACCAGTGTGGACCAGTGTGGACCAGTGTGGACCTTCAGAACATGAAGGAAGTGTTTCCTGTCGTCTCACCAGTAGCTGGAACACCAGAGGTCCATACTTCTCCGTGTTGTCGTCCAGGATGGAGAAGAGTGTGTCCAGAATGTCCTGGAGAAACTGCCAAACACACACACACACACACACACACACACACACACACACACACACACACACACACACACACACACACACAGTGTTAACTCTGCTAGCATCCTGATGGAACCTCTGATGAGATGTTCTCCAGCTGCTCCACCTTGACGATCTCCTCCCCGCTGACGTGTCTCAGGCGGCCCAGGATGTCCAGGACCCGGTCCGGGTGGGCCTTCCACTTCAGCAGGGCCAGCAGGTCCACTGGGGGGACAGCAGAGCCACGCGTAAGCTAACATGGCCAGCAGTAGCTAACATGTGGCTAACATGTGGCCCCCACCGTTCTGCGTGAGCTTGGTGGAGGACAGCTGGGTGGAGATCCAGAAGGTCTCCTTGGTGCTGCGCTGGAACACGGGCCCGGGGGGGGCACCGGGGCAGCTGGCGTCGTCCTTACAGCAGGGGAGGCCCAGGTAGAGGGCGTGGCTACTGAAGGTGGCGCTCTCGTCACACTGGAACAGAGAGCAGCAGGTTAGCATAGAGGCTAACAGGCTAACACACAGGACCAGTACCACACAGCTAGCATTAGTAGAATGAATGGGTGACAAGTGGACAGTCATGATGACATCATCAGGAGGCGTGGGGGTGTGGGTTAGTGAGTGAGCGGTGATGACATCATCAGGGGGCGGACCTTGTACACGTGCAGCTCGTGGCTCTGGTCTGACAGTGTGGTCCCGTCGTCCCTCATCAGCGGCGTGAAGGAGAAACCAAACAGCTTCTTCTCCCCCCGGTCCTTCGCTAAAGCCCAACGGGAAGGAAGAGATGAAAGATTAGCATTAGCATTAGCATTAGCATTAGCATTAGCACGCATCGGCTGAAGGATTAAAGATCCAGTCAAGACTCAAACTAAACTACAAACAGTTTGATATCGACTACAATCCAAAAACTGTCCTAAAAAAACAAACGAAACCAGGGTCAGGGGTCAGGGTTAGGGTGGTTGGGGTTAGGGGTCAGAGGTCAAAGGTGGGGGTCTCACTGGAGCAGTGTCTGAACTCGAAGCGCAGGTGTGCCCCCCTGAAGCGGTCGATGGGGATGGGCAGCTTGAGGACTTCGCCCCAGCGGGGGCTGTTGTTGTGGTACAGGACGAAGGAGCGGTGCTCCTGGAGGGGGGGCTCCCCTGAGCCCAGACTGATGCAGTCCTGTGGGGGGGGCACAGGGGTCAGACGGGTCTACACACAGGTGCAGGTGCAGCGGGGTGGCGCCGCCGCCTCACCTGCAGGACCCCCCCGCCGGCGTCCAGGACGTAGACGGTGACCTCCACGTTCTTCTGGACGCTCTTGCCCCCCCGCTCGAAGTCGCCCCGCTCCAGGGTCAGGTAGAGGTCGTTACGCACGTCACCTGGGGACACACACACCCGTTAGCCCCGCCCTCCACTGGGGGGCGTGGCCATCTGAGCGTCGTCATGGCGACGGTCCTCTCACCCGGCACGATGACGTCGGGGAAGCCCAGCTTGCGGGTGGGGGCCACGCCCCGGCTGAACACCAGCGGGTGCTCGCGCCGCACCTGCTCCAGGTCGCCCCTCAGCAGCTGCAGCGAGATGATCAGACCTGGGGGGCGGGGTCAGAGGTCAGCATGGCTCAGACTCGACCCACCGACGTCCCACCCGGGGGGGCCTACCGTAGGAGGTGCTGGGGGCCGTGTACTTGGTGCTGGACCTGCGGATGATGTTCTCGTGGATCTGGTGCCACTCGCTCTCGTTGTTACACCTGAGGAACCAGAGGGGGGCGTGGAGAGGGAGGAGCCTCACGGGGGGAGGGGCTACTACCCATGATGCTCTACTCACGTGTAGACCTTCAGCACGAAGTCCTTCTCCTCCTTCAGCTCGGAGATGGTCTGCAGCACGTCGCTCATGGCCAGCACCGCACAGCCGTAGGGCCGCCGGTACTGCACCTGGGGGGGGCCCTTCCTGCTGTCGTTCAGCAGCATCCGGCCTGCAGGGGGCAGCAGCGCAGGGTTGGAGACAGCGGCGCAGGGCGGGATGGAGACCAGTAGGTGGGGGAGGGAGGTAAGAGTTCATCTCTCACCTGTTCTGATGACCTGGGACACGATGTAGAGGTCACGCTTCATGTCCCTGTTGCTCAGGTCCTGAGGAGAGACGCGTTAGCACGGTAGGCTAGTGCTAACGGTAGAACCTGTAGGCTATTGCTAACGGTAGAACGTGTAGGCTATTGCTAACGGTAGAACGTGTAGGCTAGTGCTAATTGTAGGACATGTAGGCTAGTGCTAAGAGTAGGACCTGTAAGCTAGTGGTAACGGTAGGACGTGTAGGCTAGTGCTAATGGTAGGATGTGTGTAGGAGTGAACGTGATCCAGATCATGTCTGGATCCTGGACTCAGGCTGGAGACTCTACTAGAACCTACTGGGTGTGGGATCGTGAAGGGGGTGTCCTACCGTGAAGGGGGCGTCCTACCGTGAAGGGGGCGTCCTACCGTGAAGGGGGCGTCCTACCGTGAAGGGGGTGTCCTACCGTGAAGGGGGTGTCCTACCGTGAACAAGATGTCCTACCGTGAACAAGATGTCCTACCGTGAAGGGGGCGTCCTACCGTGAAGGGGGTGTCCTACCGTGAAGGGGGTGTCCTACCGTGAAGGGGGCGTCCTACCGTGAAGGGGGTGTCCTACCATGAACAAGGCGTTCTACTGTGAAGGGGGCGTCCTACCGTGAAGGGGGTGTCCTACCGTGAAGGGGGCGTCCTACCGTGAAGGGGGTGTCCTACCGTGAACAAGGCGTTCTACAGTGAAGGGGGCGTCCTACCGTGAAGGGGGCGTCCTACCGTGAAGGGGGTGTCCTACCGTGAAGGGGGCGTCCTACCGTGAAGGGGGTGTCCTACCGTAAAGGGGGTGTCCTACCGTGAACAAGATGTCCTACCGTGAAGGGGGTGTCCTACCGTGAAGGGGGTGTCCTACCGTGAAGGGGGGGTCCTACCGTGAAGGGGGCGTCCTACCGTGAAGGGGGTGTCCTACCGTGAACAAGATGTCCTACCGTGAAGGGGGTGTCCTACCGTGAACAAGATGTCCTACCGTGAAGGGGGTGTCCTACCGTGAACAAGATGTCCTACCGTGAAGGGGGCGTCCTACCGTGAAGGGGGCGTCCTACCGTGAAGGGGGCGTCCTACCGTGAAGGGGGAGTCCTACCGTGAACAAGGCGTTCTACTGTGAAGGGGGCGTCCTACCGTGAAGGGGGTGTTCTACCGTGAACAAGATGTCCTACCGTGAAGGGGGTGTCCTACCGTGAACAAGGCGTTCTACTGTGAAGGGGGCGTCCTACCGTGAAGGGGGTGTCCTAACGTGAAGGGGGCGTCCTACCGTGAAGGGGGCGTCCTACCGTGAACAAGGCGTTCTACTGTGAAGGGGGCGTCCTACCGTGAAGGGGGCGTCCTACCGTGAACAAGGCGTTCTACTGTGAAGGGGGCGTCCTACCGTGAAGGGGGCGTCCTACCGTGAACAAGATGTCCTACCGTGAACAGGGCACACAGCCGCTCCACCTTCTCGGGGTTCTTGGGGCCCCCATTCTTGTTCAGTCTCACCATGAACTTCTCACTGAAACACAAACACAACGGCTGTGACCTCTGACCCCTGAGGAACCTGAGAACAAACACACACACACACACACACAAACACACACCAGTCATTTGTTAACATTGTAATCCCTCCAGTAATACATAATCAATGAAAATTCGTTTTGGGGGGGTTCATCCATTATTCACAGCAGCGGTGTGTGTGTGTGTGTGTGTGTGTATGTGTGTGTGTGTGTGTGTGTGTGTGTATGTGTATGTGTGTGCTTGTGTGTGTGTGTGTGTGTGTGTGTGTGTGTATGTGTATGTGTGTGCTTGTGTGTGTGTGTGTGTATGTGTGTGTGTGTGTGTGGG
>CM023609.1:27210279-27294882 GCA_013358685.1 Antennarius maculatus | reverse complement strand
ACACACACACACACACACACACACACACACATAAACACACACACACACACACACACACACACACACACACACACACACATAGACACACACACACACACACACACACACACACACACACACACACACACACACACACATAGACACACACACACACACACACACACACACACACACACACATAGACACACACACACACACACACACACACACACACGTGACCGGGGGCATGAGACTAATCACGGCACAATAAAATGTTAAATTACACAAACAGATCAGAGTAAACTTCCACACTAATGTAACAGTAAAGGCGTGTCGGTGACGTCATCAAATGTTTAATTCAATTATTATTACAGTATTATTACATCTACTACTACAAGAGAAAGTACAAATACAATTATTAACAAAACAAATATACATTATTCATAGGTTATTAATGTGTACGATAGATAGATAGATAGATAGATAGATAGATAGATAGATAGATAGATAGATAGATAGATAGATAGATAGATAGATAGATAGATAGATAGATAGATAGATCGACCGATCGACTGACCGAACATCAGTCTGTTCTCTCTTTGTCTCCAGAACTTCTCTCCTTGTTCCTCTGAGGAACTCATTTCTGATCCAATCTGGAATTTATTCAAAAATACAACTTTATTTGTCCCCAAGGGACAATTGAAAGCACATGAGGCAGGATTGGTGTAAAAGTGCAAACATACAGTGTAAACATAAACAGTGTAAACATAAATAATAAACATAAATAATAACATAAATACACTTCTTCTCCTTTGGGCTTTTCCCTTCAGGGGTCAGCTCAGCCAATCAGCTGCCTCCATCTAACCCTGTCTTCTGCATCCTCTTCTCTCACACCAACTACCTTCACTGTTGTTAAATAATAATTAAAAACCCAGTGAGACGAGTATGTTGGTCTGCATGAAGCCTAACCCTAACCCTAACCACACTCCTGTCTGTTGGGACGAGGCGACATAATTAGTATGAAGATGCATTAAATTGTTTATTTATAACTTCTATTTTTTAAACAAGTCTTTAAATAAATCTGAAACATTAAGGCAACATAGTCGATAATTGATAAAATGACGTTTTCTATGATTGTACCATAGCGCCATCTATAGGTTGTTAACAAACACTGACAATAGCTGTCCAGTATCTACACTGCAGGAAGCAGAGAAGTCATCTGAAATAAAGAAACTAAGTCTACATTTTTAGAATGATTGTGAGCAGAGGTAAGCTGTCAGACAGCCACACACTGACCTCTGTGGAGGAAAACAATCACACCTGGAGGGTAGCAGCATTCACCACTAATGTTAACCACTGAGCCACCATGTTACTATGCTGGTTATTCAATATTTTTATTCTTTTGTAAATCACATGCAAATGTATAAGTAATTAAAAATAATTGATCAGTCTGATGTGTTCAGTGTTCAGTAGATTTAAAAGGTTTATATAAATTAATTTCTTCTGGTAATCATTAGGGTGCATGACACTGTTCCAATAATCTGTGGGGAAAAAATGACAATCTATATTGAACATTGTCTTCTATATTAGAAAAGCCCCTCAGGAATCTATTTACCCAGTGGAACCCAGTGGAACCCAGTGGAACCACACTTGTTGTCAGTTGTAAAAAACAAACCAAAAAAACCCAAAATGGTATTATGAGAATTATGAGAGCAGAAAATGCTGTTCTCTCTATGAAGGATGAATAAGCATATAGAAATCATTCAAAGAAAAAGGGGGTACCTTTCCAAAAAAATGCATTATTACAAATTCACACCATCTTCTTTAGTACCAGGTTCTTTTTATTTATTGATTTAAGACACGAGATTAAAGCAGAATTTGTCCTGAACGGCTGAAAACTACAGAAAACGGGGTTCTGCTCGTATGAATGTGGGTACAGTACATGCCTGCTAGCAGAGACGAAGCCATGACCAAGGGTGTCACCAACTACATGCATGAAATATGGTGCCACACGCGTGTCGATGGATACAGGAAGTGTGTTTTTACAGTCAGTCACCAGTCTGACCAGTAGTGTTCTGTTCCACCACTGTTACACACACACACACACACACACACACACACACACACACACACACACACACACACACACACACACACACACACACACACACACACACACACACACACCACTGATTGTCACACACACACACACACACACACACACACACCACTGATTGTCACACACACACACACACACACACACACCACTGATTGTCACACACACACACACCACTGATTGTCACACACACACACACACACACACATAAATGGTTTTCTCCTACTCCTTTATGAACCAACAACCAACCCCTCACCTGAGTGACCCCCCAGCAGCGTTAATCTACTGTATGTGATCAATCTGTGTTTATTATCAGGCTATCTAACACATCTGGTTTAATGAAACCCCCCCTTAAAAGGCTTGTTGACTCCTGATCCAGAGGTCACGGCCCGTTGGTGACCTCTAGGGCTAATGGGTGTCCCCTACTTCACTGTGGGTCAGTGACCCCTGAGAAGACACTGTGACAGCTTCTTCTTCCCCTCGTGCTCTCTCAAGGACATCAACTCTGAGGGGGGAGGTTTGGAGGATATTTGCCCCCTTGGAGCCTTCTGTTGCCACTCATAGGTGCGGTGGGGTCCTTCAGATGGTGTGGGGTCCTTCAGATGGTGTCAGGACCACTGCACTAGGACCACCTGTGAATGTCCGTGTCCATCCATCCCTCCCCCTGATCGTTGGGTCTCTGGTGTAAAGAGAATAGTGTAGACTATCTGATGATATACAGGTGAGATGGATTTGAGCTATTCGAGCCCCCCCCCCGTGTCTGAGCAGTGATGTCTCTGTAATGTAACATGATGTGTGACGTCTCCGTTCTGTGTTGTTCGGCTCAGCTTCATTAACAGATGTCTAACAGGAGGTCAAAGTGCAGCCATGCGGCGTCCTGAGACTCGTTGTCTGTGGAACTGTTCCCCCCCTACACAGTCTGGAAGGCCTTGGTTTGAGCGGGGATCATCACAGGAGTGGCCCCCATGCGGCTCAGGGTCCCAGTACTCAGTTTAGGTGGGGGGCTGGGCTTGGAGGTGGAGGTAGATGTGGAGGAGGATGTGGACTGCATCTCAGGAGGCTGGGGGAGTGTCTGAATGTACCCCAGTGCAGACTGGGGGTAGCTGGACTCTTTTTCTTTGAGGGCCCCTGCAGCTGGGATGCAGGCCCGTTTGCCTGGGGGGCCCATGCTGTGCATCATGGACTGGGTGGAGGACGTTCCTGAGCGGGAGCTGCCGGAGTGGGAGGAGGACAGCGAGTTGGGCTTCATCAGTTTGGCTTTGGGGGCCTCAGCGTCCTCCCTGCAGGAAGCACAGAAGGAACTCAACAAGTTAGCATCATTTATGGGTTACATTAAATTCAATTACAATTTAAAGTATCAGTAAAACTACATGTAATCAAACCGCTTTCCTCCGTCATGTGTCTGAGAGGAGGAGTGTTTTCATCTCACCTGATTTCATTTGGGGTTTCCTCCTCTTCATATTTCTTCTTCTCCTTTTTGCGAAACACCAACCAGATGATGAGGATGATGAGGAGGACTCCAAACGACACGCCGACCACCGCCCCCGCTACCACACCCATCCCCCGTATATCTACACATGAACACACACACACGACTCAGCACACACACAGGAACCATTACCAAGTCTGAACAATTACACGTTTATACCACAAACCACTTTTAGCTTTCACAGTAACTTTGAACCACAAATACTCAGTACTATTAAATTATGTCACAATGCATGAATTACTTTTATTCTCCAATGTTATATTTTCAATAAATGATTAATGAAACCAAAAAAATTAGTCAGGAATAAAACGGTTACTTAGACTGAAGCTCAGACAATCAGTAAATCTACATAGGGTCACCTGAAACATGACACACAACTTACTGTTACACCTCAAACACATTCATCTGCCTTAAGAACATTATGTTAGTCAGTGGAGCAGATTTAGGATCCTTTGAACAAAACATTCCATTAAGAGAGTCTCACACTGCATCTTGACCTCCACTGTGCAGCTTTCTTCTCCCACGTCGTTGCTGGCTGTGCATTTGTAGAGTCCAGTACTGTCTGTAGTCAGGTTCCTCAGCGTCACGATCTCTGGGTGTTTTAGGTCTGACAGAACCAACAAACACAAGACAGGACAGGAGACAACAGCACCTTATTGAATTATATACTTCTACTGCATTAAGAGACATCAGAAAGTATTTGTGACTGACGGCTGTTATAACCCAGACCTTTAGTTTGTATCAGGGTTACATAATACCATTGAATGTGATATATGCTTATTAAGTAACCCTCATTCCACAAGTGTCCCTGAACATCCACACCTGTGCTACACGTCCACACCTGTGCCTCATCAGGCTGATTAGCCTGAGGCTATTTAGTCCGGCTTCTCGTCACTTCCTGTGCCTGAAGGTTTCGTCTTGCCTCCCGGCCTGCAGGCGGTATTGTTGTGTGTGGTGATGGAGAATCGAGGCTTTCTGAAGCTCTGAACCTTTTTGGAACCGCTGTGTCATAAAGTGTTTCACTACCTGAAGCTCCATTCAGTTCTCTAGGTGACATCTACTGTCAGTAGGATCACTGTTCACTTGGGTTCATCATCAAAATGAACCCCTGCAAATGTTCTGACATAACAATTTATAATGTGGCAATTAGTCAAATGATTTGGTGATGCCAAAGTGTTTCATGAATTTTCTGACTCCAGAGTCTGATCATACACAGAACGCTGACATTATATTACTCACAGAAGCTTTTGGTTAAACCATGCATTAGTACAGTAAATGTCTGGTGACAGGTGGATGAATTTTCCCTTGGACTTACCTATCCTGGCCAGTGGAGGCAGTTTTTCAACATATTTGCCCCTGTCTAGTAGCCTCTCCCATTTGTACCTGATGGGATCGGAGCCACCAGCAGACTTGCAGCTCATCTTAACATCACTGCCATACAAAAGTTTTCCTTCCATCCAGCACTGAGGTTTGGACGGTCTCACTGTGGACAGACAGAGACATCATCGCATTGTTATACTGAAACTATTCACAGGTCTGAGGCTGAAGCACAAGGTTTTTCCTCCTGGGCAATGGTATGGTTTTGTTGAAAAGATTGTTGCTTCAGTTTCAGTGGTTGCTGGGAGCTGAATAACCTAGAGGGAACCCATCCGACCTATCTTCCTCCCTGTCTCTATCCCCAGGGTATTGTCTTCCCCACCCAACCGGTCAAGGTGGATGACCTCCAGAGTCTGGGTCCTGTCCAGAGTTTCTTCCTCAATGAGGGAGGTTTTCCCTGCCACTGTCTCTTATGCTCTGGAGGGTCCAGTGTTTGTGTCCCTGGTGACAAACATATCTAACATACTGCTGTGTCACTTACCCTGCACTATGAGTTTGATGGTGGTCCAGTGGTATTGCACACCAGTCTTGACCTTGCAGCTGTACTCTCCTGAGTCTGTCAGAGATAAGTCACTGATCAGCAGAGTAGCGTCACCTTTTAAATACTCTCCAGCGAACGCTACACGGCCACGCTCTGCCTCATTGGGGTCAAAAACTCGTCCAGCGAAGTAGGTGATCACCTGTTGGAGGAAAGTAAATTGATTGGTGGTTTTGTGATTACCTGAACAAAGTAAGGTACAGCAGTGCAGAACTTTTGTTTGGAGACTCTCAATTACCTTGTGTTGGAGACCAAAGAGACTACCACTAATTATTATGACCTCATGCATGAAGTGTTTCATGAACTTCATTGAACTAGAAAACTCCCACAACAGTCTGCCCAACCTGTCTAGGACACACCTCCAAAGAGATGGATATATAATGCCTCAATAATGAAAGAAGAGTTATGGTGTGTTCACAGAAAGACAGGTGCAGAGAGGAAAACTAAACACAGATTTATTAGCTAAACACACTCACCACTCTGTGTTTGTTGGTGGGCTTCAGAAGGAGCCACTCGATGTCAAGGGTGGGGTCATCCCCCACCCAGAACTGGTGATGGCAGGGCAGCGTGGCATTGTCCCCAACAACCTTCTTTATCTCTGTCTGGGCACTGGTTTCCAGTACACCCAGTGACACTGCAG
Organism: Antennarius maculatus; assembly: GCA_013358685.1. Taxonomy (NCBI): domain Eukaryota; kingdom Metazoa; phylum Chordata; class Actinopteri; order Lophiiformes; family Antennariidae; genus Antennarius; species Antennarius maculatus. The sequence continues at coordinate 27,288,743 of CM023609.1, read as the reverse complement.
AAAGACACATCAGTCAAGATTACCGTTCAGTTCTTCAAGTATATTAGTAGTAGTAGTAGTAGTTTTAGTGGTTAATGTAGCCGCAAATGGGCACAAGCCAGTGTCTTATTGTGCTGGTCCCAAGCCCAGATAAATACAGAGGGTTGCGTCAGGAAGGGCATCCGGCGTAAAACTTTTGCCAAATCAAAGATGCGAATCAAACCTATGACTTCCATACCGGATCGGTCGAGGCCCGGGTAAACAACGACCGCCATCGGCGCTGTTGACCTACAGGGTGCCGGTGGAAATTGGATTACTGTTGGTCGAAGAAGGAGAGGAGGAAAGTGCGTTCGCACGAAGAAAGAGAAGAGGAGCGCCAAGAGTATAGGACTGAGAGTAGGGACGTTGAATGTTGGAACTATGACAGGAAAAGGTAGAGAGTTGGTCGACATGATGCAGAGGAGGAAGGTAGACATATTGTGTGTCTAGGAGACGAGGTGGAAAGGTAGCAAGGCTAGAAGTTTAGGAGCAGGGTTCAAGTTGTTCTATCATGGTGTAGATGGGAAGAGAAATGGAGTAGGCGTTATCTTGAAGGAGGAGTTTGTTAGGAATGTCCTGGAGGTAAAAAGAGTGTCGGATAGAGTGATGAGTCTGAAGCTAGAAATAGAAGGTGTGATGTTCAATGTTGTTAGTGGGTATGCCCCACAGGTAGGATGTGAGCTGGAGGAGAAGGAGAAATTCTGGTTGGACTTTGATGAAGTGATGCAGAGCATACCTAGAAGTGAGAGAGTTGTCATTGGTGCAGACTTCAATGGACATGTTGGTGCAGGTAACAGAGGTGATGAGGAAGTGATGGGCAGGTTTGGTATCCAGGAGAGGAACGCAGAAGGACAGATGGTAGTTGACTTTGCAAAAAGGATGGAAATGGCTGTAGTGAATACTGTCTTCCAGAAGAGGCAGGAACATAGGGCGACCTATAAGAGTGGTGGTAGGAGCACACAGGTAGACTACATCTTGTGTAGACGATGTAACCTGAAGGAGATCAGTGACTGTAAAGTAGTGGTAGGCGAGAGTGTAGCCAAACAGCATAGGATGGTGGTGTGTAGGATGACTCTGGTGGTGAGGAAGATGAAGAGGGCAAAGACAGAGCAGAGGACGAAATGGTGGAAGATAAAAAAGGAAGGGTATTGCATGACCTTTAGGAAGGAGTAAAGACAGGCTCTGGGTGGTCAGGAGGTGCTTCCAGATGACTGGACAACTACAGCTATTGTGATCAGGGAGACAGGTAGGAGAGTATTTGGTGTGTCATCTGGAAGGAAAGTAGATAAGGAGACTTGGTGGTGGAATGAGGAGGTACAGGAGTGTATACAAAGAAAGAGGTTAGCTAAGAAGAAGTGGGACACTGAGAGGACTGAGGAGAGTAGACAGGAGTACAGGGAGATGCAGCATAAGGTGAAGGTAGAGGTAGCAAAGGCCAAACAAGAAGCTTATGATGACTTGTATGCTCGGTTGGACAGTAAGGAGGGAGAGACTGATCTATACAGGCTGGCAAGACAGAGAGACAGAGATGGGAAGGATGTGCAGCAGGTTAGGGTGATTAAGGATAGGGATGGAAGTCTATTGACAGGTGCCAGCAGTGTGATGGGAAGATGGAAAGAGTACTTTGAAGAGTTGATGAACGTGGAAAATGAGAGAGAACAAAGACTAGAAGAGGTGACTGTTGTGGACCAGGATGTAGCAAAGATTAGCCAGGATGAAGTGAGGAGAGCACTGAAGAGGATGAAGAGTGGAAAGGCAGTCGGTCCTGATGATATACCTGTAGAGGTTTGGAAGTGTCTAGGAGAGGTGGCAGTAGAGTTTCTGACTGGGTTGTTCAACAGGATCTTAGATAGTGAGAAGATGCCTGAGGAGTGGAGGAGAAGTGTGCTGGTGCCCATTTTTAAGAACAAGGGAGATGTGCAGAGTTGTGGCAACTACAGAGGAATCAAGCTGATGAGCCATACAATGAAGTTATGGGAAAGAGTAGTGGAAGCTAGACTAAGGGCAGAAGTGAGCATTTGTGAGCAGCAGTATGGTTTCATGCCAAAAAAGAGTACTACAGATGCAGTATTTGCTTTGAGGATGTTGATAGAGAAGTACAGAGAAGGCCAGACGGAGCTGCATTGTGTTTTTGTAGATCTGGAGAAAGCTTATGACAGGGTGCCCAGAGAGGAACTGTGGTATTGTATGAGGAAGTCTGGAGTGGCAGAGAAGTATGTTAGAGCGGTGCAGGACATGTATGAGGACTGTAAGACAGTGGTGAGGTGTGCTGTAGGTGTGACAGAGGAGTTCAAGGTGGAGGTGGGACTGCATCAGGGATCAGCTCTGAGCCCCTTCTTGTTCGCTATGGTGATGGACAGGCTGACAGACGAGGTTAGACAGGAATCTCCATGGACTATGATTTTTGCAGATGACATTGTGATCTGCAGTGAGAGTAGGGAAGAGGTGGAGGAGAAGCTAGAGAGGTGGATGTTTGTCCTGGAAAGGAGAGGGATGAAGGTTAGCCGCAGTAAGACAGAGTACATGTGTGTGAATGAGAGGGACCCAAGTGGAAGAGTGAGGTTACAGGGAGAAGAGATCAAGAAGGTGGAGGATTTTAAGTACTTAGGGTCAACAGTCCAGAGCAACGGAGAGTGGGGAAAAGAGGTGAAGAAGCGTGTCCAGGCAGGATGGAACGGGTGGAGAAAAGTGTCAGGTGTGATGTGTGATAGAAGAGTTTCAGCTAAAATGAAAGGAAAGGTGTACAAAACTGTGGTGAGACCAGCGATGTTGTTTGGTCTAGAGACAGTGTCACTGAGGAAAAGACAGGAGACAGAGCTGGAGGTAGCAGAGATGAAGATGCTGAGGTTCTCTCTGGGAGTGACCAGGAAGGATAGGATCAGGAATGAGTACATCAGAGGGACAGCACATGTTAGAGGTTTTAGAGATAAAGTCAGAGAGGCCAGACTGAGATGGTTTGGACATGTCCAGAGGAAATAGTGAATATATTGGTAGAAGGATGCTGAGTTTTGAACTACCAGGCAGGAGGCCTAGAGGAAGACCAAAGAGGAGGTTTATGGATGTAGTGAAAGAGGACATGAAGGTAGTTGGTGTGAGAGAAGAGGATGCAGAAGACAGGGTTAGATGGAGGACACTGATTCGCTGTGGCGACCCCTGAAGGCAAAAGCCGAAAGGAAAAGAAGAAGAAGAAGAAGTAGTAGTTTTAGTGGTTGGTTGGTTGGTTGGTTGGTTGGTTGATTGGTTTCTCCTTGTTCTGAGCAGAAGAGTGTGTAGAGGGCATACAGTAAATGGATGTGTGTCTCATAGATTGTCTAACCTGAACCGGAAACCAGTGCTTGACTTTTTCTCTTGTCTGGACCCACCAGAGACTCCATACATGGAATTTCCCTCCCACACCTCCAACTCCCCCTTCCAGCTTTACTCCATCTTCCTCCCACCCCATCATCTGCCCACCCTGTTGCCGTCCTTACATTCCTACTCAGTCTGTAATGATTCATAGATCCAGTCTCAGCATTTGCCAACTGACCTTCTGACCCTACTGTATTACTGTTAGCCACTACCATAAATATGTCAGTCACACCCCACTGATGCATGATTACTTTTTTTTTGGAACGTCAAGCAAAGGTCACTGAAATCAGAAAATGTGGAGATAGTGATTTACTTCATTGTGCATGACGAGAGAATTTAATGAAATTAACTCTTGTGTGGGCGGCACGGTGGCACAGTGGGTAGCGCTGTCGCCTCACAACACAGTGGACCCGGGTTCGAGTCCCACTCTGTGCGGAGTTCGCATGCTCTCCCTGTGTCTGCGGGGATTCTCTCCGGGTTCTCCGGCTTCCTCCCCCCTCCGAAAGCATGCGCTTCAGGTTGATTGGCCGGTCCCAAATTGCCCGTAGGAGTGAGTGAGTGAGTGAGTGAGTGAGTGTGTGCATGGTTGTCCGTCTTTCTGTGTGGCTCCGCGGTGCACTGGCGTCATGCCCGGAGTGTCCCCCGCCTCACGCCCTATGCCAGCTGAGTTAGGCTCCAGCTCCCCATGACCCGCCACGGCAGATGAAGCGGCAGACAAATGAATGAATGAACTCTTATTTTTTGTCTCACGTTGTTTCCATACATGTTTCCATACCTCATTTAAGTGATACCTACGCTGCCACCAACATTTCTTTTTTGACAGATCCCTGAATTTTCACCCCCCCCACTGTGGTACAGAGGGCTGTTCGCTTCTTTCTTCTACATATATTAATATTTGGTGTGTCACATAGCTGACATGCACCAAAGCTGATTAAGAAGATACTTCTTCAGCAACTGACATGATAGGCAGACAGACAGACAGGCAGACAGACAGGCAGTCAGACAGGCAGACAGACAGACAGATGAAATTCGTCACACTGGTATGACAACAACTAAACCTCTTACCAAAGGTGAATAATAATCTGAATTATTAAATATGTATTAGACAGTTGCACATGACTCATGAGATGAAGGCTTTCTCCAATGACCTCTCTAGTTATCTGTTCTTGAGCTGCCCGGTTCTGTGCCTGAAACAAAAAGACAAAGCCTGAGTGACGTCTTCATGTGTGTTTGGCAGCCCGATAGGAGCAGAAGGCTCCAAAGGTTTGAACAAAGGGAGACTCCATCCACTGTGTTTTCACGCTGTTTTCATTGGACAAGATCTCCTGGAAGCCAAAAGGGGTCCAGTTCCTGCCCCGTGGTGTCACAAAGGACAAACGACCCTGGACATGAGTGTCCCTACAGCCATCTAACATTAGAGCTGTTAGAGCTGAGAATAACTTCATCACTTCTGAGTGCATTTGGGTTGAACAGTGGTGTCTGCTCCTGTGAGCTAATGACAGTTTACAGCGTCTGGTCTTCTTAGAAAGTGTTCTGAACAGACCCCCGACCGGGAAATTCCAGGGGTTTCAACACTGTGGGCAACGACAAGGATACCTGGGGGGCAGGGCTCTAGGGTGGGAGATGGGGCTCTAGGGATGGGGGTGGGGTTCAGAGTGGGGGAGTGGGGCTCTGGGGTGGAGGGGTGGGGCTCTAGGGTGGGCGTTGAGCAGCAAATATGGAGAGAGGAACAACAGTCACAGTGATTATGTCTTCTGGCTGACGGTGAACTCAATGAGGCGAAGTTGTCCCCCACTGAGTTCAACTAATTAAAACTCACTCTGTACACACACACACACACACACACACACACACACACAGCCCCAGTGGGGCTATGCTGGTAATCACACCTCCTCTGTTATAATGAGTTTAGAAGCCCCAGAATATTTGACTTGGTCGTCAGATTTTTGACAAGACACTAGAGGACATGTTGAAGGTCACACTAGAGGACATGTTGAAGGTCACAATACAGGACATGTTGAAGGTCACACCAGAGGACATGTTCACTAGTCAAACTTTCTTTTATTGTCATTATACACATACACAGACGGTACAATGAAATTTCAAAGGCCAGATGGAGTGTTGGTCCAGAGCCACTGCACCCCGGGTGCGCCGCCACTATGGTCCAACGTGTTGGTCTCTGTCATCACGTGTAACTACTAGAATTAGAATGACAGACACCAGTCTGTGTTTAAACAGTCTTTTGACTCCATGTAGACCATCTAATATTGTGAAATTTCTCAATATGCAGTGTTTTCAGACTCTCACTCAAACTCTGGATGTCACTTTCTCCATCCATCCATTCTTCTCACCGATTTATCCACTGTCACGGGTCATGGGGGTCATTTTGTGCTCCTAAATGGTTTATGCTAATTCTGTAAACATGACATTTGAACGTGGAGATGTAGGGCATACATAAGTTGGATTTTCACATTGTCAGCAAACACCAGTTCCTGCTGGGACTGGTGGTTGGGGTAGAAATGGTGCGGCCACAGTGCCAGGTTGGGACAGGATGGTGGTGAGGCCAAGGCGCCACATGCTAAAGCTCCACATGCCAAAGCTCCACACCTGCCAGGTTGGCTGAGAGCATGGCGGTGGGAGGTTCCGTGGGCCAAAGCACTGTGGGGGTGGAACTCTCTGCCTTCTGCCACCGTCTAAGGTGGGTGCAGTCAGTGAATATGTTGATAATGATATTATACAAAGAGTATAAGTGTTGACATTTTCTCCATATCAGAGCATAAGAAAGTAAGAGTTGTCATGGTTTAGACAGTTAATAATGACTGTAAGTGTCCGGTCTGGTGCATCTATCCTTTTAATAAAAGAGGCCGTAAACACTGTTCAGTGAGGGTGTTATTAAATTAAATTGAAGATACAGTAAATCTCCTAAAATATTCAAATCTCCCAGTGGGGAGGATAAATCAGTGGTTGTCACCTGGATGTATAACGGATAACTAAATGTCCACATGGTCTATATGTGAGTCTCACAATGTGTGTTCCATGTGTTAAATAGATCTGGTGATATAATCTGAGCATTGCTGGGTCTTAAACGTGACAGGAACTGATGGGAGCACACACACTGAGGCCCAAGGTGAATCAGCTGACACAAAGAAGAGCTGGCAAGTGCATCCCAGAGAGGAAGAGGAGGAGTGAAGTCATTGGGCGATCTGGTCTCGTGTCCCAAACCAAACACCCGTCTGCAGCTGCACGAGGCTGTGAGCTGACAGTCACCTATGGGACGCTGCTGAGGTGCAGAGAGGAAGACACAGAGTGACAAAGGAGAGCCGGTCGCCAGAGATTCAACAGCAGAGTGCAGCGAGACGTCACATCAGGACCTCTGGCGCTGGAGATGTCAGCCCCAACATGACAGATGTGCCTGGAGCTGGACATCTCCTCTATCTACAGCAGCAAGGGGACAGTTATGGCTCCTTGACTGACTTCAGCTGATTTGAGGATATCTATGATGTTTCTTGGCAAGACAGTAAGCACAAAAGTAAGTCATGCAGAGAAGACAGAGAGCATGTAGGCTGCTGAAAGTGGGACACAGATCTCAAAGACGAGCCGAGAGTAGCAGTCCTCACATTCAGTGTCACATGAAGGAAGTTTTTTATTGTCAACCCATTCTAATCAGGTGACTCAAACAATGCACAGAAGAATCTAACCCTAGTATAACTGAGTTTTAACTTCATTTCCAAGGTCGCAACATGAGGATATCCTACAGCACAGCAGGTCTGAGCTGTACCTCCATCCAGAAGGGAACAGCATAAAGTCAGAACTGCAGAGACTGCAGTCCACCCTCTAACATGTTCTCAGTTCACACGTACTACAAAAGTTATACACAAAAAGGAGTCAAATTATTCCAAAGTTTTACATTTAAAGCTAAATCCAGGATGAACTTGCAGCTGCAGACGTAGAGGCGACGCTATGAGGTGGAACATGTTTGTGTCATGGCTTGTTGAACTCACGCTCATAATGCAACTAATGAAACCCCATCACCCCGTGGACCGCTGGACTAATGGTGATGTCACGGCCGTGTGCTGAGATGTGCTCACATGAATCTGATGCATTCACACAAACAATAAGCTTAAACCGCAGAGAGGCTGCTTGTTTTCCAGAAATGTGCATTTAGCACTGAATTTATTGACAATATTAGTGTCCTGGTGATCAAATAAGCTGTGAAAACGCTGCACAAACTGTTTTAGCTCGACTGCTGTCAAAGGTCAGAGGGAAACAGGAAGACTAGAAAGAAACATCAGCACTTCATCCGGTCATTCTCCTCCAGTGAGGGTCAGGATCTAGACAGGTACACGCTGGGCAGGTACACACTGGGCAGGTACACACTGGACAGGTACACACTGGGCAGGTACACACTGGACAGGTACACACTGGGCAGGTACACACTGGACAGGTACACACTGGGCAGGTCACCAGTTCACTGCCAGGCCATAAACCAACAACAACAGTCATTCACCAGGAGTCACCAGTGAACCTGTTGTACATGTTCCTGTTGGTGGAAGAAGATAAAACCCACCCCCACAGACACAAGGACAACCTGCAGAATCAACCGTCAGGTCCTCCAATGGACTCCAACAAACAACAGCACTGACCACTGCCCCACCTGACCCCCCAGGTGTTTGTGTGCTGGTTTTAACAGACTCCAGTGTTTAACACACCCCAGTGATTCACACACTCCAGTGTTTAACACACCCCAGTGTTTAACACACCCCAGTGTTTAACACACACCAGTGTTTAACACACCCCAGTGTTTAACACACCCCTGTGTTTAACACACTCCAGTGTTTCACACACCCCAGTAACACACCCCAGTGTTTAACACACCCCAGTAACACACGCCAGTGTTTAACACACTCCAGTGTTTAACACACCCCAGTGTTTAACACACTCCAGTGTTTAACACACTCCAGTGTTTAACACACCCCAGTGTTTAACACACCCCAGTGTTTAACACACACCAGTGTTTAACACACCCCAGTGTTTAACACACCCCTGTGTTTAACACACTCCAGTGTTTCACACACCCCAGTAACACACCCCAGTGTTTAACACACCCCAGTAACACACGCCAGTGTTTAACACACTCCAGTGTTTAACACACCCCAGTGTTTAACACACTCCAGTGTTTAACACACCCCAGTGATTCACACAATCCAATGTTTAACACACTCCAGTGATTCACACACTCCAGTGTTTCACACACCCCAGTAACACACACCAGTAACACACCCCAGTGTTTAACACACTCCAGTGTTTAACACACCCCAGTGTTTCACACACCCCAGTGTTTCACACACCCCAGTAACACACCCCAGTGTTTCACACACTCCAGTGTTTAACACACTCCAGTGTTTCACACATCCCAGTGTTTCACACACCCCAGTAACACACCCCAGTGTTTAACACACTCCAGTGTTTAACACACTCCAGTGTTTAACACACCCCAGTGTTTAACACACCCCAGTGTTTAACACACACCAGTGTTTAACACACCCCAGTGTTTAACACACCCCTGTGTTTAACACACTCCAGTGTTTCACACACCCCAGTAACACACCCCAGTGTTTAACACACCCCAGTAACACACGCCAGTGTTTAACACACTCCAGTGTTTAACACACCCCAGTGTTTAACACACTCCAGTGTTTAACACACCCCAGTGATTCACACAATCCAATGTTTAACACACTCCAGTGATTCACACACTCCAGTGTTTCACACACCCCAGTAACACACACCAGTAACACACCCCAGTGTTTAACACACTCCAGTGTTTAACACACCCCAGTGTTTCACACACCCCAGTGTTTCACACACCCCAGTAACACACCCCAGTGTTTCACACACTCCAGTGTTTAACACACTCCAGTGTTTCACACATCCCAGTGTTTCACACACCCCAGTAACACACCCCAGTGTTTCACACACTCCAGTGTTTAACAAACCCCAGTGTTTCACACACTCCAATGTTTAACACACTCCAGTGTTTCACACCCCCCAGTAACACACCCCAGTAACACACCCCAGTGTTTAACACACCCCAGTGATTCACACACTCCAGTGTTTAACACACCCCAGTGTTTAACACACCCCAGTGTTTAACACACACCAGTGTTTAACACACCCCAGTGTTTAACACACTCCAATGTTTAACACACCCCTGTGTTTAACACACCCCAGTGTTTCACACACTCCAATGTTTAACACACTCCAGTGTTTAACACACCCCAGTGTTTAACACACTCCAGTGTTTCAAACACCCCAGTAACACACCCCAGTGTTGAACACACCCCAGTAACTCACCCCAGTGTTGAACACACCCCAGTGATTCACACACTCCAGTGTTTAACACACCCCAGTGTTTAACACACCCCAGTGTTTAACACACACCAGTGTTTAACACACCCCAGTGTTTAACACACTCCAATGTTTAACACACCCCTGTGTTTAACACACTCCAGTGTTTCACACACCCCAGTAACACACCCCAGTGTTTAACACACTCCAGTGTTTAACACACTCCAGTGTTTAACACACCCCAGTGTTTAACACACTCCAGTGTTTAACACACCCCAGTGTTTAACACACCCCAGTGTTTAACACACTCCAGTGCTTAACACACTCCAGTGTTTCACACACTCCAATGTTTAACACACCCCAGTGTTTAACACACCCCAGTGTTTCACACACCCCAGTAACACACCCCAGTGTTTCACCCACTCCAGTGTTTAACACACTCCAGTGTTTCACACACTCCAGTGTTTAACACACTCCAGTGTTTAACACACCCCAGTGTTTCACACACCCCAGTAACACACCCCAGTGTTTCACACACCCCAGTGTTTAACACACTCCAGTGTTTAACACACCCCAGTGTTTAACACACTCCAGTGTGTAACACACCCCAGTGTTTAACACACTCCAGTGTTTAACACACTCCAGTGTTTAACACACCCCAGTGTTTAACACACTCCAGTGTTTAACACACCCCAGTGTTTAACATACTCCAGTGTTTCACACACTCCAATGTTTAACACACTCCAGTGTTTCACACACCCCAGTAACACACACCAGTAACACACCCCAGTGCTTAACACACTCCAGTGTTTAACACACCCCAGTGTTTCACACACCCCAGTAACACAACCCAGTGTTTCACACACTCCAGTGTTTAACACACCCCAGTGTTTCACACACCCCAGTGTTTCACACACTCCAGTGTTTAACACACTCCAGTGTGTCACACACTCCAGTGTTTAACACACTCCAGTGTTTCACACACCCCAGTAACACACCCCAGTAACACACTCCAGTGTTTAACACACCCCAGTGTTTAACACACTCCAGTGTTTCACACACCCCAGTGTTTAACACACCCCAGTGTTTCACACACCCCAGTGGTTCACACCCCCCAGTAACACACCCCAGTGTTTAACACACCCCAGTGGTTAACACACCCCAGTGTTTAACACACTCAAGTGTTTAACACACCCCAATGTTTAACACACTCCAGTGTTTCACACACCCCAGTGTTTCACACACTCCAGTGTTTAACACACTCCAGTGTTTCACACACCCCAGTGTTTAACACACTCCAGTGTTTAACACACCCCAGTGTTTAACACACTCCAGTGTTTCACACACCCCAGTGTTTCACACACTCCAGTGTTTAACACACTCCAGTGTTTCACACACCCCAGTGTTTAACACACCCCAGTGTTTAACACACCCCAGTAACACACCCCAGTGTTGAACACACCCCAGTAACACACCCCAGTGTTTCACACACTCCAGTGTTTCACACACCCCAGTGTTTAACACACTCCAGTGTTTCACACACCCCAGTGTTTCACACACCCCAGTGTTTAACACACTCCAGTGTTTAACACACTCCAGTGTTTCACACACCCCAGTGTTTCACACACCCCAGTGTTTCACACACTCCAGTGTTTCACACACCCCAGTGTTTAACACACCCCAGTGTTTAACACACTCCAGTGTTTAACACACCCCAGTGTTTAACACACACACCCCAGTGTTTAACACACACACCCCAGTGTTTAACACACCCCAGTGTTTAACACACCCCAGTGTTTCACACACCCCAGTGTTTACTACACACACCCCAGTGTTTAACACACCCCAGTGTTTAACACACTCCAGTGTTTCACACACCCCAGTGTTTAACACACCCCAGTGTTTAACACACCCCAGTGTTTAACACACTCCAGTGTGTAACACACTCCAGTGTTTCACACACTCCAGTGTTTAACACACCCCAGTGTTTAACACACCCCAGTGTTTAACACACTCCAGTGTTTCACACACCCCAGTGTTTAACACACTCCAGTGTTTAACACACCCCAGTGTTTAACACACTCCAGTGTTTCACACACCCCAGTGTTTCACACACCCCAGTAACACACCCCAGTGTTTCACACACTCCAGTGTTTCACACACTCCAGTGTGTCACACACTCCAGTGTTTAACACACTCCAGTGTTTCACACACCCCAGTAACACACCCCAGTAACACACTCCAGTGTTTAACACACCCCAGTGTTTAACACACTCCAGTGTTTCACACACCCCAGTGTTTAACACACCCCAGTGTTTAACACACTCCAGTGTTTAACACACCCCAGTGTTTCACACCCCCCAGTAACACACCCCAGTGTTTAACACACCCCAGTGTTTAACACACCCCAGTGTTTAACACACTCAAGTGTTTAACACACCCCAGTGTTTAACACACTCCAGTGTTTCACACACCCCAGTGTTTCACACACTCCAGTGTTTAACACACTCCAGTGTTTCACACACCCCAGTGTTTAACACACTCCAGTGTTTAACACACCCCAGTGTTTAACACACTCCAGTGTTTCACACACCCCAGTGTTTCACACACTCCAGTGTTTAACACACTCCAGTGTTTCACACACCCCAGTGTTTAACACACCCCAGTGTTTAACACACCCCAGTGTTTAACACACCCCAGTAACACACCCCAGTGTTGAACACACCCCAGTAACACACCCCAGTGTTTCACACACTCCAGTGTTTAACACACCCCAGTGTTTAACACACTCCAGTGTTTCACACACCCCAGTATTTCACACACCCCAGTGTTTAACACACCCCAGTGTTTCACACACTCCAGTGTTTAACACACTCCAGTGTTTCACACACCCCAGTGTTTCACACACCCCAGTGTTTCACACACTCCAGTGTTTCACACACCCCAGTGTTTAACACACCCCAGTGTTTAACACACTCCAGTGTTCAACACACCCCAGTGTTTAACACACCCCAGTGTTTAACACACCCCAGTGTTTAACACACCCCAGTGTTTCACACACCCCAGTGTTTAACACACACACCCCAGTGTTTAACACACCCCAGTGTTTAACACACCCCAGTGTTAAACACACTCCAGTGTTTCACACACCACAGTGTTTAACACACTCCAGTGTTTCACACACTCCAGTGTTTAACACACCCCAGTGTTTAACACACTCCAGTGTTTAACACACTCCAGTGTTTCACACACCCCAGTGTTTAACACACTCCAGTGTTTAACACACTCCAGTGTTTAACACACCCCAGCGTCTGCTGTTCACACACACACCATCCAAACTGGTAACAGAAGGATTCCACCTCCGGATCAACGTCAAAAATGTTCCTCACGCTCTTTCCAAACTGGCAGGGGTTCCACAAAGCCCCCCACGAACGTGAGCTCAGATACCCTCATAGCATGTGGTGACATCATCACCACACGCTATGACATCATCACACCTGCAACACACAGCGGTACTCACCGAGGAACACAGCGATGAAACCAGACACAGGCATCCCGACAGCAGGGACGTATCCGAGGAGAGGAGACGGTCGCTGTGGCGACTGGTCTAAGGACCTTCAGCGTGAGGGGAGGGGCAGAACACAGCCACATGTCCTACAGCGTCAGCACCCCCCCTCCATGGAGCGCAGTGCAGTCTCTCCCTGCATCGCCCTCATCAGCAGCACCAGCTCCACTCGTCCCCGTGGCAACCAGCCCACATGCAGATGATAGATAGATAGATAGATAGATAGATAGATAGATAGATAGATAGATAGATAGATAGATAGATAGATAGATATACAAACTATGTATATATAGTAATATATACAGTATATGTATAAATGTAAGTGAAATGCACTATATATAAAATATATATAGTGCATCTTTTATAAATTACTAGAATCATAATAAACTTGTATCTCATCTCATATCTGCATCATTCTAAAGCCCAAACAGGGGTCGTGTCTGTTGTGTATTGTTGTGTATACTCTACACACAACCCTAATGTCTGCAGCTGTGTGTGTGGGGGGGGGGGGGGGCAGTCTGATGCAGGCAGGTGGGAACAATATTCAATCCATGATGTCACCTGATGAGAGGAGACAGTCCAACAGCCAGGGAGCTGCAGCAGCAGTTTGAGCCACGCCACCTCTCATTGGTCAGACTGGCTCTGGACAGTCACACACACACACACACACACACACACACACACACACACACACACACAATGAGCTGATATTTTGCTGAAGCTCTGAAGGGAGCTGTGCTGAAAGAGGACAGGAGGAACGAGGGATGATAAAAGAGGAGTGATGATAAAGGAGGAGATGGATAATAAAACAGGAGAGCGGAGACAGCTGATAGAAGAGGGGAGAGGGTGATCATGAGGAGAAAGAAACAATAAAGGAGAACAGAGGGATGAAGGAGCAGAAAGAGAAAGGAGGAGAAGGAGGTGACACAGGGATGGAGGGATGATAACAGATGGAGGAGGAATGATGAAGCAGGAGAGGGTGATGATAATGGAGGAGACGGGGTTGGACAGGGCGGAGTGAGGGTTTATGAAGACACAGGAACATCAGGAAGAAGACTAATAGAGAAAGGGATGATGGTAGAGAAGGTAAAGCAGAGGAATAATTGAAGACAGGAGGTTCCAGTGTTAGCGTCTGTACTTCCAGCAGCGCTGTCCCTTCTCGTTAGGCCCCCGTCATGCTGACCTTGTGGAGGCATCAGGGGGCGGTGATGCTGGACTGCATCACTCTCCTCCAGAACTTCATGAAGAGCAGCGACAGCCAGTGACGGAGGTGAGCCGGGGGCAGCGACACTTCTGAATGATTCATGTTCTCAGCGACCAATCAGCTCGTCACCAGAGACCGAGACATGACAGCGCCGGTCACAGGACGCTCATCACACGGAGTCAGTCAGCCAATCACTGGCCTCCAACCAACGAGACAAGATAGAACTTTAGATAGACCGTTAGTAGTCCCACAGCGAGGAATTCGTATGAGTTTATGTATACTGACCTGATGCAGGACACACTCCTGATGCAGGACACACTCCTGAGGCAGGACACACTCCTGATGCAGGACACACTCCTGATGCAGGACACACTCCTGATGCAGGACACACTCCTGAGGCAGGAGACACTCCTGAGGCACTACACACTCCTGATGCAGGACACACTCCTGATGCAGGACACACTCCTGAGGCAGGACACACTCCTGATGCAGGACACACTCCTGATGCAGGACACACTCCTGATGCAGGACACACTCCTGATGCACTACACACTCCTGATGCACTACACACTCCTGATGCAGGACACACTCCTGATGCAGTACACACTCCTGATGCAGGACACACTCCTGATGCAGTACACACTCCTGATGCAGGACACACTCCTGATGCAGGACACACTCCTGATGCAGGACACACTCCTGAGGCAGGAGACACTCCTGATGCAGTACACACTCCTGATGCAGGACACACTCCTGATGCAGGACACACTCCTGATGCAGGACACACTCCTGATGCAGGACACACTCCTGAGGCAGGACACACTCCTGATGCACTACACACTCCTGATGCAGGACACACTCCTGATGCAGGACACACTCCTGAGGCAGGACACACTCCTGAGGCAGGACACACTCCTGATGCACTACACACTCCTGATGCAGGACACACTCCTGATGCAGGACACACTCCTGATGCAGGACACACTCCTGATGCAGGACACACTCCTGATGCACTACACACTCCTGAGGCAGGACACACTCCTGAGGCAGGAGACACTCCTGATGCAGGACACACTCCTGATGCAGGACACACTCCTGATGCACTACACACTCCTGATGCAGGACACACTCCTGAGGCAGGACACACTCCTGATGCAGGACACACTCCTGATGCACTACACACTCCTGATGCAGTACACACTCCTGATGCAGGACACACTCCTGATGCACTACACACTCCTGATGCAGGACACACTCCTGAGGCAGGACACACTCCTGAGGCAGGAGACACTCCTGATGCACTACACACTCCTGATGCACTACACACTCCTGATGCAGGACACACTCCTGAGGCAGGACACACTCCTGAGGCAGGAGACACTCCTGATGCAGGACACACTCCTGATGCACTACACACTCCTGATGCAGGACACACTCCTGAGGCAGGACACACTCCTGATGCAGGAGACACTCCTGATGCAGGACACACTCCTGATGCAGGACACACTCCTGATGCAGGACACACTCCTGATGCACTACACACTCCTGATGCACTACACACACCTGATGCAGGACACACTCCTGATGCAGGACACACTCCTGATGCAGGACACACTCCTGATGCAGGACACACTCCTGAGGCAGGACACACTCCTGATGCAGGACACACTCCTGATGCAGGACACACTCCTGATGCAGGACATACTCCTGATGCAGGACACACTCCTGATGCACTACACACTCCTGAGGCAGGACACACTCCTGATGCAGGACACACTCCTGATGCAGGACACACTCCTGATGCAGGACACACTCCTGATGCACTACACACTCCTGATGCAGGACACACTCCTGATGCAGGACACACTCCTGATGCACTACACACTCCTGATGCACTACACACTCCTGAGGCAGGACACACTCCTGATGCAGGACACACTCCTGATGCAGGACACACTCCTGATGCAGGACACACTCCTGATGCACTACACACTCCTGAGGCAGGACACACTCCTGATGCAGGACACACTCCTGATGCAGGACACACTCCTGATGCAGGACACACTCCTGATGCACTACACACTCCTGAGGCAGGACACACTCCTGATGCAGGACACACTCCTGATGCAGGACACACTCCTGATGCACTACACACTCCTGATGCAGGACACACTCCTGAGGCAGGACACACTCCTGATGCAGGAGACACTCCTGATGCAGGACACACTCCTGATGCAGGACACACTCCTGATGCAGGACACACTCCTGATGCACTACACACTCCTGATGCACTACACACTCCTGAGGCAGGACACACTCCTGATGCAGGACACACTCCTGATGTAGGACACACTCCTGATGCAGGACACACTCCTGATGCACTACACACTCCTGAGGCAGGACACACTCCTGATGCAGGACACACTCCTGATGCAGGACACACTCCTGATGCAGGACACACTCCTGATGCACTACACACTCCTGAGGCAGGACACACTCCTGATGCAGGACACACTCCTGATGCAGGACACACTCCTGATGCAGGACACACTCCTGATGCACTACACACTCCTGATGCAGGACACACTCCTGATGCAGGACACACTCCTGATGCACTACACACTCCTGATGCACTACACACTCCTGAGGCAGGACACACTCCTGATGCAGGACACACTCCTGATGCAGGACACACTCCTGATGCAGGACACACTCCTGATGCACTACACACTCCTGAGGCAGGACACACTCCTGATGCAGGACACACTCCTGATGCAGGACACACTCCTGATGCAGGACACACTCCTGATGCAGGACACACTCCTGAGGCAGGACACACTCCTGATGCAGGACACACTCCTGATGCAGGACACACTCCTGATGCAGGACACACTCCTGATGCAGGACACACTCCTGAGGCAGGACACACTCCTGATGCAGGACACACTCCTGATGCAGGACACACTCCTGAGGCAGTACACACTCCTGAGGCAGGACACACTCCTGATGCACGACACACTCCTGAGGCAGGACACACTCCTGATGCAGGACACACTCCTGAGGCAGGACACACTCCTGATGCAGGACACACTCCTGAGGCAGGACACACTCCTGATGCACGACACACTCCTGAGGCAGGACACACTCCTGATGCAGGACACACTCCTGAGGCAGGACACAATGGAAAGTTATTATAGTCAAAGTTAAAATAAGAAGTATTTTCCACACCACAAGGCGCACTTAAAAACTTTCAATTTTCTCAAAAACCGACAGTGCGTTTTATAATCCAGTGCAACATATATATGAAAATGTTCTTAAATAGGCCATTCATTGTACTTCAAATAAATGTGCTCAGTTTATGGCAGAAAAGTCAAAAGCACACTATCAGTCCAGCGGGAAAATAATACATACTGTAAAACATTAGTAATATCTTTACAAGCAGACCCCAGTAGCATTCTGCTGTATTCATATTATTATGTGATGTAGTTTAACTGGAATGTTCCACCTGCTTGACAGGAGCCCAACAGGTGTGGAGTTCATTCCTGGTTTCTGCAGTTTGCTTGTTGTCGGAGCTCCAGTGGTCATCATGTTATTCTGCTATGAGAGATGTTGGAGCTCAGGTGATTATCTTCAGGTGATTTTCATGTTTTTCTATTATTTTAAAGGGTATGCTCTATCTACATCAATAGAGTTCCAGTAGCAATGGCACTTGTGTCCTTTGTAGTTCTAATTTCAAGTGTCAAAATAAGACAAAATTATTTATTAGAATGAAAAATCCATAGAATTCTAAATTCAGATCTTTACAATAAAACAAAGCGTGTTGTTCCCATGAAGTAGAACATACAGTAGTCACAGAGGTCAAGTCCAACACACAAGTTAAATAGTGCCCCCTGTTGGTCAGTGTCAAAATAACTTGTGTGACAACATTTGTGTTTTTCTTTAAATTTGGATCAGATATAGTGAAAGATATATAATTTGCAAAGATATAGAACATTTTTGCACTTTATACCAGTGGTAGTCATCTTTCATTTATACCGTCTGTCTATTTGCAAAACGTTCTGGGATTTTCTAACATCTTTTTCTACAATTCCAGTTCGTGTGCATCTAAAAACACTACAGTTGGAGCTCCATCTGAAGAGTTTGGTGATCACGACCCCGACACCCCCAGAAGAGACGGGACACACCGTTATCGGCCTTTGGACAGGAAATACTTTTACATAATCCTGAATCCAGGTGGCTTGTTTGTGTTTACTGAGGGCAGAAGTTAGCTGCCCGGCAGCCACTTGAGTCCAAGGTTAGTCTGACTTACTGTTTTCAGCGTGCAGCGTTTCCTGTAATTCCATTTAAACCAGTCCTGGAGCAGACAAACCAACAGCCTCCAGCCAGAGCATCAGACCCATGAAGGTGACACCGCTGGGATGGAACCAGACTTTATTTGGTTTCATTGAAAACACAAATGAGTCATCATAAGTGCAGAAAACATGATTCTATTTTTAACATTAATAAAATGGTACATTTTACTGCTCTGGATGAAACCTCAGCATTTGACTTCAGAACACCAAAATAATTCATCATCTAAAAATGAATTGAAAGGATAAAGACAGGAGTAAAGTGACTCTGGTGGGGGCTCCAGTCGCTCTCATCGGCTGCTGCCTCCGTTCTCTACACATCTGTCACTCTGAACCTCTGCTGGGCGTCTGAACACATGGTCTTTGTAGTACCGTAGTTCTTTAATGCTCTCAGTGATGTCATCCAATGCCCTGCAGGGGAAAATCCATCTGCATTAATGTATAATACTGAGAATATTAGGCTTCACCTGACCAGACTGAATTTAAAGAATAACAATCATTTCAACTTGAAGAAGCAAAAAGGCTCCATCTTCCACGTGTGGCTGGACCAGGAGCAGAACCAGCAGACCCGTCCATCACTGCTGGAGGTATCTGACTACTCCCACCTGAGTGGGTGAGTTCAGCTGAAGACCAGGAAGAGGAGCATCCTTCTGATGATTAGTTCAGATTCATTTCTCACCTGTGTGTTGATTTCTTCTGAGGCGCCGTCTTGAAGGCTTCAGGAAACCACCGTCTGGAAGTGACCAGACTCACGTTACACGCCTGTCTGCTTTAATCTGAGAGGAAGGATTTAATCCTTCAGATTCAAAAGCTTCTCATTTCATCAGGATGCTTTTGATCATTAGAACCACTGATGACTGAAATGAATAACAGACTCATCACCATGACAACCATCAGTTAGTTGGATATACCAGGCAAACAAGTATTTTGTCTTTGGAGTGAAGTGTTGTGAGAAGGACAGAAGGTGACGGTTCCCCCGGCCCCCAGCCCTCAGGCTGTAGACGACTGGAGCTTCTGTTCCACAGAACATTCAGAGGAAAAGAAACGAACAGACAGAAACCCCGACACCAAACAGAACGCCATCCTTTGCTGGAATGAATGCGAGTGCTGAGCAGCACCAAGCCCCCCCAGCACTCACACAGGTAACGCTCACCTGCAAAGCTCCTTGATGGTGCTGACGTCAATGATTCTGTAGTGAAGGTGATGCACAAACTGAGGCATGTACTTCTGCAGGAACCTCATGTCTGCGTGCACAGAGTTACCTCAGGAGGAAAAAACAGAGCACCTCAAGAAACCTGAATACCACAGGAAAGTGTTTGTCTCATGATTCAACTCTAAAAGTCAAACTCATGTTTACATCTATTCAAATAATTTATTTCAACAATTCAACCTTTCAGACTTTGAAAATGATGGCAAACAGGTCTTGAAAATAAAAAAGTAAATATCTCAGACATTTCATGTCTGTCAGTAAGGATTTGTTTAATAGAATAAGTGTGTAGGTCCAGTCGTCCAGGAGACGGGAGCGACTGGATGTATGAACTCACCAGCTAGAGGACACTGTCCAGGGGGGGTGTGCTGTCTGATGAAGGACAGGAACTCATACTCAGCTTGTTCCAGCGTGATGTTACTGTCCCGCACAGCCTGGGTCAGTCCTGACTGGAACACAGGAACACTGGTTTATGCATCTACACCAGGACCTCCACCAGGACCTCCACCAGGACCTCCACCAGGACCTCCACCAGGACCTCCACCAGGACCTCCACCAGGACCTCCACCAGGACCTCCACAGACCACCTGGTCATATGCATTTCTTTCCACACGTTATCATCGTTCATGTCACTTGTAATCAATCAGACACAGGTAGGGTCTGTTGATTGGTTGATAAGATGGGTGGGGCTTCCTCACTGGGTATTTTGTTTATTGTAAATGGTTACATGTTGTTTGACCTTCCATCTGTCACAGGATGGATTCCACTCGTGTCTCAGGTTTTTACTCTACGTGTTGAAACGCTTCCATTTAAAACTTCTTACTCAGACCAGGAATCTGCTAATAATCCAAGTCATCGTGCACTAGTGCGTTCTGGTTCTCACCACTGACACGGGGTCGAGCCCCCACTGCAGGACGATGGAGTTAAAATGGAGAGTTGTGAATAAACGACAGTGGGGAGCACCGCTCACCTGGCCGTGATGCTGCTTGCACCAGTCTGACATCCCGTCCAGCAGCTCGTCCGGCTGCCTGATGATCAGGTTGGGCCCCTGCCAACCAACAAGCACTCAGCTGAGTTCACACGACAGGGGGAACCCGGGTCAGTCCACTGGGGTCAGTCCACTGGGGTCAGTCCACTGGGGTCAGTCCACTGGGGTCCGTCCACTGGGGTCAGTCCACTGGGGTCAGTCCACTGGGGTCAGTCCACTGGGGTCAGTCCACTGGGGTCAGCCTCACCTCTGCCACCACCTTCAGCTCCGCGTCGGTGATGATGCACGCCATTTCAATGATCTGGTCCTTGTCGATGTCCAGACCTGTCATCTGAAGAACATTCTGTGAGACGCTCCTCTAGTCCCACACGACATGAAGAGCTGGACTGTTAATCCCACCAGATTATCAACCAGGAACGTCGCAGAACGTTTTGTGTGAGCCATGTTTGTCTTAATCTACCATCCACAGACAGTCAGAGCGCATCTAAGCTTTGAGATGTTTAAGAAAACAGAATTCCATCTCTAGTTTACAAACTGACAGCGGAGGGAGAGGATGTGTCCATCAGCCTGTCCCGCCGTGAAGACCACCGCTTCATTAACCTGGTCATTAACCTGGTCATTAACCTGGTCATTAACCTGGTCATTAACCTGGTCATTCATTTAATTATTATTAATCTGATTTATAATATATAACAGTGTATTAAATTACACTGGAGTACTGTCTGCCTGTCCCAGCAGATGTCAATCAACTGATTAGTTAATCAATGCATTAGTTCCTAGGGGTTAGCTGGGGCTAACAACACACACACACACACCCACACACACACACACACACACACACACACACACACACACACACACACACACACACACACACACACACACCCACTTGCCTCCAGGTCCACCCACACCATCCTCTGGCACATCGCCGCGGATGACATCCTTCTTCTGGACTGCTGACTTGCAGGAAAGACGCCGCGGGTCGCGGGACAGTCGCGTTGTGTTCTCCGTGTCGTTACCGTGTTTATTCCGCTTCTCCGTGCGACACTACCCCGGTGTGGGTGACATACCGACGGGCTGGACTGGGATACGAGCTGCGTCCACCGGCAAAGGAGCGGAACCAGTGACCGGACCGCCCGGTGGGGACACGAGGACATATCGGACCGACTTCCGACCGGAAATGTCGTAAAGACGTCAGCGATACTTCTTTTAGTGCAATTGAGGGTCGGCAAACCAGATTAAAGCAGCCTTACTGCCACCTAGAGGGCTAAAGAGTTACTGCCACCTAGCGGGCTACAGATGGAGACAGAGCTCAGTAGTAGTGGAAAATAGACCATAATATTAATCCTATTGGCTAGACATCATTTTAACTTGACAACCTGGAGCAGTCACGTGACACTGAACATCACGTGACCCTGGCTCAGGACCGATATTCCAGAGGACGGGAGCTAGCATGAAGCCGAATGGAGCGAACCCTCCAGGTCAGCAGGGGGCGGTAAAGAGCTCGATCTGACCTCCAGCCTCACGAACGAGCCGCGGTCCGCCGTCAGGACCGTCAGCGGGGACATGTCCTCGTCCTCGCGCGCTGGACAGCATGCTAATCACGGTGTGCTACGTCTACCTGTGGGTGCGCTTCCACAAGTGCTACTCGTCGCTGATCCGGAGCGGCCTGTCCCGGCTGAAGAGCAGCAGCTTCAGCTTCCGGCTCTGCTCCAGGCCGGCCCCCGGTGGAGCAGCACCGCCGGCCGGATCCAGGCGCTCCAGCGCTGTCCCCCCTGAGGACGTGGTCTTCCTCCAGCTGGGGGACAAGGCCGTCTGCATCACACAGCCGCAGGTTGGACAGTTTGAGTCGCACCGCTTTACGGTGGAGGGGACTGCTGGGGGATGTTAGCATTAGCATTAGCAGCAGAGGTGTGTGTGTGTGTGTGTGTGTGTGTGTGTGTGTGGGGTCCCCCTCTCTCTTTGCTGTGAGGAACTGATAACACCGCCCCCCGCCTGCTGTCCCCTGCTGTAGGATCCAGCGTCCCCCGCTAAAGCTAAAAGAACTCAGTTCCACGTGTCACAGGGTTTAATGACGTCATTGAAGGCAACATCCCAACAGCTTGAAGGTAGAGGAGGTTTAAGAAATGAGGTGATTGAAGTGTTGGAGGAAGAAGCACAGCAGCAGATGTGAACAGGTGTGTTTGCTGTGTGACACCTGAGGGTCTTAACATGAACGTGGTCTGCGTCTCTGTCTGCAGGCGTTTGATGACCTCAGCCAGTGGACGGCGCTGCTGGGCTCCTCTCGGGTCTGTGGTCCACAGCGAGAGAAGATCTCCTTCATCATAGAAGCTGCAGGACAACCAGAGGGCAGCCGTCCTCCTCACGCCTCCAGACAGGAAGTAGGTGGTGGACAGTCGCTGTGAGGGGACGGCCATGAGGAGATGACATGTGATTATATCTCATCAGGTTTCAGAGATGTGTACCTAAAAAGGTACAAAAGTGAACATTTGACCTTGACCTAGTTTTTCAAGGTCATGGTTGGGATCTAATTTCCATCCCCTTGTCTCCCTGAATGTAACGCCTGTTGTTTCGTCTTTCTGTCTTGTCCGGGCCCTGAGATATGTGCAAAAAAATGTACAAAGGTTGAAGTTTGACCTTGACCCAGTTTTGTCAAGGTCATCACCTCCTTTTCATCCCCTTTGCTGCCTGAGGAACGTGCTTTTAGTTTCATCTTTCTATCTGCTGTGGTTGTGAAGGTCTGTGGTGGGCTGACGTGCTAACGCTCTGTCCAGGTGCTGCAGTGGACCGACTGCTGCCTGCCCGTGGCCCGGGGGCCCGGTCTGCCCTTCAGGGCGGTGGCCCAGGCTACTGTGGATGACTTCAGTCAGCTGGGGGTGGCCTTTATGGAAGGTCGCCTCCGATTGGACAATGGACTGATGCCTTCAGAGATCGTCCGTAGGTGTCCGTCTGTCCCAGTTCAGTGGGGGCTCTGATGGAACGCGTCATGATTCTGTCTCTGTTCCCACAGCGGTCCTCCTGCGGGGGTCCACCCTCAGTGACTTCCTGCAGCAGCAGCAGCAGACGTCCGAGTTGGGCTGTTGCGCTCAGACGGAGGAGCCCCCACCCTGTGGCCTGGCGGCTGGGCGCCATCAGGCCCGTAAAGGCAGCCTCTTCCTCAGCCCAGACGTGCAGAGGAGGCTGGAGGACCGCCGGGGGTCCGAGCCTCTCTGCAGCGCTCCGGCGCTGGGACCCGTCTCTGACCCAGAGGACCGTCTGGGGGGGACTCCTCACCAGGGGGGGGGCCACGGACACCACCTCCACCTGTCTAGCTGCAATGAATGCTTGGAGCTGGAGAACAGCACCATCCTGTCTGTCAAGTACGCCTCAGTGGAGAACATTCCAGACCTCCCTGATGATGGCGCTGGGGGGCTGGAGACTGGGGGGGAGCCTCTGGATGACACTGATCGTGATGCTCAAAGCGACGGACGAGCCTGGCAGAGCAAACCCCCCAATGTGCTGGTGTTCACCGGGGGGGGCCAGGAGCGCTTCAGGACCATGTGTCAGCTCCTGTCAGAGTGTCTGGACATGGAGAACTATTTAATCTACCCCCTCCTGCCCCCACAGGTGCTGACTGACCCCTGGCTGGACAACACCAGGCTCCTGGTGCTGGCAGAGGAGGAACCCCTCACCCCCCAGCTCCAGACCCGCTTCCTCACCTACCTGAGCCGGGGCGGCCGGGTGCTGGGGCTGTCCTCCAGCCTGTGCCCCGCAGGCCTCTGCCTGGAGGCCAGGGGGGGCAGACGGGGGCAGGTCAGCAGGCTCCTCTTCACCAGGGAGGACAACACCGAGGTGGAGCTCAGCCTGATGGCCAGTGGGAAGGTCTACATCAGGGATTCACCGGGGGGGGGAGAGGTGGAGCTGTGGGGGGAGCTGAAGGGGGGCGCCCCACACCAGAGAGACATGGTTATAGTCAGGCTGACCCATGAAGGGGACGGCGGGGAGGCCGTCCTCTGTCAGGTAAAGACACTCCCTGATTGGATGGAGTCAGAGATTCTGCGTCAGGTGTTCGTGTTGACAGTACAGTAGAGCCCCCCAGGGACACACTAGAGCCCCACAGAGACACACTAGAGCCCCCCAGGGACACACTAGAGCCCCACAGAGACACACTAGAGCCCCACAGAGACACTAGAGCCCCACAGAGACACACTAGAGCCCCCCAGGGACACACTAGAGCCCCACAGAGACACACTAGAGCCCCCCAGGGACACAGTAGAGCCCCCCAGGGACACACTAGAGCCCCACAGAGACACACTAGAGCCCCACAGAGACACACTAGAGCCCCACAGGGACACACTAGAGCCCCACAGAGACACACTAGAGCCCCACAGAGACACACTAGAGCCCCACAGGGACACACTAGAGCCCCACAGAGACACACTAGAGCCCCACAGAGACACACTAGAGCCCCACAGAGACACACTAGAACCCCACAGAGACACACTAGAGCCCCACAGCGACACAGTAGAGCCCCACAGAGACACACTAGAGCCCCACAGAGAGACACTAGAGCCCCACAGGGACACACTAGAGCCCCACAGGGACACAGTAGAGCCCCCCAGGGACACACTAGAGCCCCACAGAGACACACTAGAGACCCACAGAGACACTAGAGCCCCCCAGGGACACACTAGAGCCCCACAGGGACACAGTAGAGCCCCACAGAGACACAGTAGAGCCCCACAGGGACACACTAGAGCCCCACAGAGACACAGTAGAGCCCCACAGAGACACACTAGAGCCCCACAGGGACACACTAGAGCCCCACAGAGACACAATAGAGCCCCACAGAGACACACTAGAGCCCCACAGGGACACAGTAGAGCCCCACAGAGACACACTAGATCCCCACAGAGACACAGTAGAGCCCCACAGAGACACAGTAGAGCCCCACAGAGACACAGTAGAGCCCCACAGAGACACTAGAGCCCCACAGGGACACACTAGAGCCCCACAGAGACACACTAGAGCCCCACAGAGACACTAGAGCCCCACAGGGACACACTAGAGCCCCACAGAGACACACTAGAGCCCCACAGAGACACACTAGAGCCCCACAGAGACACACTAGAGCCCCACAGAGAGACACTAGAGCCCCACAGGGACACAGTAGAGCCCCACAGAGACACACTAGAGCCCCACAGAGACACACTAGAGCCCCACAGGGACACAGTAGAGCCCCACAGAGACACACTAGATCCCCACAGAGACACACTAGAGCCCCACAGGGACACACTAGAGCCCCACAGGGACACACTAGAGCCCCACAGAGACACAGTAGAGCCCCACAGAGACACAGTAGAGCCCCACAGAGACACAGTAGAGCCCCACAGAGACACACTAGATCCCCACAGAGACACACTAGAGCCCCACAGGGACACACTAGAGCCCCACAGGGACACAGTAGAGCCCCACAGAGACACACTAGAGCCCCACAGAGACACACTAGAGCCCCACAGAGACACACTAGATCCCCACAGAGACACACTAGAGCCCCACAGGGACACACTAGAGCCCCACAGGGACACAGTAGAGCCCCACAGAGACACACTAGAGCCCCACAGGGACACAGTAGAGCCCCACAGAGACACAGTAGAGCCCCACAGGGACACACTAGAGCCCCACAGGGACACACTAGAGCCCCCCAGGGACACACTAGAGCCCCACAGGGACACACTAGAGCCCCACAGGGACACAGTAGAGCCCCACAGAGACGCAGTAGAGCCCCACAGGGACACACTAGATCCCCACAGAGACACACTAGAGCCCCACAGGGACACAGTAGAGCCCCACAGAGAGACACTAGAGCCCCACAGAGACACACTAGAGCCCCACAGAGACACACTAGAGCCCCACAGGGACACACTAGATCCCCACAGAGAGACACTAGAGCCCCACAGAGACACACTAGAGCCCCACAGAGACACTAGAGCCCCACAGAGAGAGACTAGAGCCCCACAGGGACACACTAGAGCCCCACAGAGACACACTAGAGCCCCACTGGGACACAGTAGAGCCCCCCAGGGACACACTAGAGCCCCACAGAGAGACACTAGAGCCCCACAGGGACACAGTAGAGCCCCACAGGGACACACTAGATCCCCACAGGGACACACTAGAGCCCCACAGGGACACAGTAGAGCCCCACAGAGACACACTAGAGCCCCACAGGGACACACTAGAGCCCCACAGGGACACAGTAGAGCCCCACAGGGACACAGTAGAGCCCCACAGAGACACACTAGAGCCCCACAAGGACACACTAGAGCCCCACAGGGACACAGTAGAGCCCCACAGGGACACAGTAGAGCCCCACAGGGACACAGTAGAGACCCACAGAGACACACTAGAGCCCCACAGGGACACACTAGAGCCCCACAGGGACACACTAGAGCCCCACAGGGACACAGTAGAGCCCCACAGGGACACAGTAGAGCCCCACAGG
The DNA here is from genome assembly GCA_013358685.1 of Antennarius maculatus. NCBI lineage: Eukaryota > Metazoa > Chordata > Actinopteri > Lophiiformes > Antennariidae > Antennarius > Antennarius maculatus. Next base: position 27,261,232 of record CM023609.1, on the reverse strand, counting down.
GACACAGTAGAGCCCCACAGAGACACACTAGAGGGATTTACTGTAGTTAGAGGTACTACAGACCTGAGGATTAAAGGCTGTCAGGGTTTACCAGCTAATAATTGTTTCTTCACACTCCCATTGATCTGTTCATAGGAAAAAATACTCAATCCTTTATTTTTCATTTCTTTTTTTGCCTGAAAAACTTTGCGTAAAAGTTTTTCGGGCAAAAAAACCCCAAAAATGCTGACGTGGAGCAGAAATAGCTTAACAGTAGTGATGAATGTATTCCTCGTGTACATTGAGGGAAACTCCAGGAGTTGATTTGCAAAACATTTCTGGTGTAAAATTAAAACTGATTTGAAAGTTTTTTTATCCTGTCATTGGTGCCATGGTAACCACATGTAATGTATTCATAGATGACAAAAACAGAAAAGCAAGAAGATGAAGTGACTCGTTTTCAGCTTCTCTACCAGTATCTTCTGCTCACTGAACTCTGTCCCAAGTCTGTGTTTTCACGACGTGTTCTCCTGTGCAGGTCCATCTGGAAACGGGTCCTGACTCGCAGAATTTACCTCCTGAAGCTTTTGATGAGCTGAAGGTCAGCAATGCCCTTCGTTATGAGGTGTTAACAGAGATCCTCACGTCCCTCGGTCTCAGCTGCGAGTCCAACACCAGTCCAGATCCAAGCACAGTCCACCTGCTGGCCACCTCCCAGGTGAGAGCCACGCCGTTCTCAGAATGTCGCAGAAGAAACTGCTAAGTTTCCAGACTCTAACTGTTTATTTAGATGGAGAGAGATGATCATGAAATGTGTTCATGGAGCAGGAAGGTTGAACTGGGATTGTAGTGGTGCAGAACAACCACTAGGGGGCGTCAGAGAGCCAGGCTGTGAGTCCATCTACAGAACCGCTCCGGTTCACACGTCGGACCTTCAGTCAGTGAAGTGGGGAGCAGAAACATTAAAATGATGTTAGTAGAATCAGTTGTGGTGTTGGAGTTGCTTTTTTCCCACAGTGTTCAATTTTTGGATTATCGTGTGACCTTTGACCCTGTTGCCCGAGGCACTTTGTCCCAACTAGCCGTTGGCTGATGAAAATTAGGGCTCCAGAATTGCTTCCAGATTGTGGAGGGTTGACCAGCTGCTGTCTGTGGGCCCCGGTGGACAGCTCCACCATCACCTGGCCCAACGCTTTGCATTGTGGGTTTCTGTACATGTAATGTTCCTCACACACACGGTGTGTGTCTGTGCCCACACAGGAGGCCAGGTCCAGCTGCCTGAGGTGGTTGTCCTCACGTGGAGACCAGAACGGCCTCCTGAGACTGTCCAGGACGTCCCTACAGATGGTGTCCTGTTCTGGGCTGGGGGAGAGTCCGGTGGTGCCGGGGGGCTGTCTGACCCTATTGACCAGCTGTCCGCTGTCCCAGAGCTGGACACACTTCAGCATGGAGACCTACACAGAGAACCTGAGCAGCAGCCTGCTGGGACACACCCTGCTGTATGCTGAGGTGGTGACGTCCACCATGGATCTGCTGGAGGGGTGAGTCTCCTTCACCTGAGGCTGCTGTCTCCACCTGGTCAGGTCAGTGTGGGTCTGGACTGGTTCTCCGCTGACCTGCCTGTTAAATGAAGGTTAAATGAAATCAAAGTAAATGTGTATCACTTGAAAACACAAGGAGGCTACACTCTGAGGCGTACGCCAGCACTTTATGCTCAGATACAGCAGTGCCTGACGTAGGTCCATCTCAGCGTCACTGAGGGTTGGTCCTGGTGGTTTTTGTCCATGAGGACTCCTTCTCTTCACTGGGTGTGTGCATCTTTTATGTCAGGTCACTAAGCTCCTGCAAACCCCTCATGAAGTCCTGTGTGAGGCTTCTACCTGTGATGTCAGATCCTCACTGACTGATGCTCCATCCTGAGTCTGGTCCTGTCGACCCTCTGGGTGACATGAGTGCTCGCAGCACATCGTTCTAGCAAAAATGACACGAATTTGCAGTGTGATGTTGTTTATGTGGAGCTAAAGAAATGAGGGGGTGTGAGGGTTCAAGAGGTCAACACAACCGTTGTTCACCAGGAACTTTATACCTGTTCCACTAACTATACCTGTTTGTTTTCAGCATTCTTCAAAGCGTCACAAACAATTCCAGACGAATTCCAAAGCATGTCCAGTTTCACAACCATTACACAATGAAACACACAAATTTTAGATGAACGCTCATATTTGTTTGCCATAGTTCTTTAGGCAGGCTGGGACCGGCCTGCAGCTGGCAGTGGCTGCTGCCCCATAATCAATTTAAATTTATTGTAATACATTTATATTAAATTTATTATAATACATTTATATCAAATTTATTGTAATACATTTAAATAATAATAAATTTAAATTTCCCAGTTTGGGATAAATAAAGTGTATCTATGTAAAACTAATATTTGAAAATATAAATTATAAAAGTTCAAGTTTGTGTGTGTGCGTGTGCGTGTGTGTGTGTGTGCAGGCTGGAACTAATTTAATGCCTCAGTGACCTCACTAGAGCACAGCTAAGTTGCAGCTAATAGACGTCTTTGTCTGCAGCCACACGTGAGCAGAAGTGTCTGCTGAGCAGGTCCATCAGGCAGCAGGTGGGAGCCATTAAAACTGTCATAAAGTTTGACAAATGGATGCTGGAGCGCTGCGGCGCTGATTGGAACAGACAGTGTTGTCATTAAGGTGAGACAGAAATGAAAGCGGGGTGAACGGCTCTGCCCCACAACCAGAACCTGTTGCTGCAGTTTGATTTCCCTGCTAATGCTGGAGTCTCCAGACGTCCCCGTGGAGCAGCCCTGATTAATGTTATTATTAAGGAATGTTTGTTCTGTTCCTGAACGCCTTTCTGTGCAGCGTTCAGTGAGATCCGACTGTTTTCAGGGAAACTCACTTCACATCTGAGGAAGTTCACAATCACAATGTGTTTCACTCTGTGGCATCACAAGCATTACTAGGACGACAGGTAGTGTGTGTGTGGGGGGGGGGGTCAATATTGTACGTTTTTCTAGTCTATCTACTTTCTAATGTGAACATTATTGTCCACCAGTTTTGTCCAGAATTCCACTGATTTTCTTGTCTTTAAATTCAGAGAACATTGGTCTCTGATTCCTAAACAGAGGATTCTTGCAGCTTTGGAAAACAATCAGGTCCTTGAAAGCTTTCAATCTGGTTTTCGTCAATATCTCTGCAGCAGACAGACCATAATTTGGGTCTTATTAATGCTGATACTGGCATGTGTTCAGTTCTTGTGCTGCTGGACTTGAGTTCTTCTTCTGACACCATTGATCACCATTGGAAGCGGACTGAGGTACGGGGGGGGGGGGCCCATTGTAAAAAGCCACAATTAAAAATCTTTGAGTATCTGATGTTAAAACACCTGCAGCTTATAGACGGCTTATAGACAGCTTATAGACAGGCCGCAGCCTATAGATGCACAGTTTTTTTCTTTTCATTTTCTTTATTTATAAATGACAGTTTTCAGATAAGTTAGTATTTAGTAAACTTTAAATCAAATTTAAAAAATGGGGGGAATGGGGTTAATATCTGTGCAGAATCATTGATCAATGTTCCGGTTCTGTTCAATCTCCCCTGAATGTTTAATTGACATCCCTGATTTTCCTGATGTATGTGATACATGCAGTTTTCCTTCCTGACCGTGTGTGAGTGTGAGCAGCCGTTTCTTGGGGTGCAGTTGGGGGTCGTCACCAGTGTGAAGGTGTTTATTTGTTAAAGGTTAGGATAAGAGTGTGTAAGGTTTTTCTAACACCACTTGGCCGCTCTAGAGAACATAATGATTCTTTTCCTGCTCTGCTGAACCTGATCCCTGCGCCTGAAGCAACACCTACTTGTGGACCGACTCTTGTGAGAGCTTCAGGCTCAGACGTCTGAACCCAAGGGCCCACTTTTACTTTCTTGTTCTTTTCACTCTGTATTTTCACTTAAATGGATAACGGAAGAGAAATAGAAATGCAGTGAACGTTTGTTTTTTTCCTTCAGCTTGTGGGAATATAAATTTTATTTTGTGTGCCAGGACACAAAATAAAATTGTGTGTGTCAAAAGTGTGTGTCAAAGTGTTTTTGACATTCTCTCAGGGTCTTGCATTATTTTCTTTACTAATATTCTAAAATCCTCACTTTTATAACTGAGGCTCTAACAAAATGCTGCACAGTGACTCCAGTGTAACGCCTTCATACTCTGTTCATTTAAATAGAAAAACAAGTTGGACAAGGACCACACCATTCCAGTCGCTGGGCAAATGCTCTGGAAATCGCTGCTTGTTTTGACAAGCAATCCAATATCCAAACTGACACTGTATGAAATTAGAGCCTGTTTCCTGTGGAGAACACAAAGGACACACACATGGGGCTACTGCAGGGAAATAGATTCTTCATAAACTGTGGCAACAAGCTTGACCATAAAAATCAAATTGGCTCAATTGACCCTCCATGGTCCACCTGCAATTATAAAAGATTGTAAGCAGATGCCTAAACGTCCCGTTTCTTATTTTGGGGAACATGTGGTGCCGTGTTGGACGTGAACTTCTTCTGTACAGTTGAAGTCATGCTATACGTCCAGACCCTGAGGCGGTGCAGTCACATGCGTGTCCAAAGCGTTTTGTCTGAGGACAAGCTGCTAGAGACCCTGCACTGGTCAATTCATTTATCCACATTTTCACAAACGCTGCAAAGTCATTGGTGTTATTGATCCTCACCACGTTCAGTTTTATCTATTAAGGATAACTTGTCAAAGAATAGCTTTATACCTAAACTACGTGGTTTAAATGATGTAACTTCTTTAACTTGTTTGTGTCATCAGTACAAACAAGCAGAGTTTCAACCAACACTAATGTTATTAATCTGGACAATAAGACATTTTAATTACAAAGCGTAAAATCAAATATACAAAACCATATACAGTATGAGTAAATTATATGAAAAAAGAAGTAAAAGAGAGGAACTGGTTGTACCGTTAACATCCATGTACTGTATATACTGAGGACAGATGCCTCCCATCACTAAATCCAGACCCCAAAAACATAAATGTAGTATTTTTTTTGCTTTTTCTGTGTGAGTTTTATTTTTCTTTTCCTTTCTCGATACTATATTCAGACGGAGCGTCAGCCGACCCCCTGCTGTGGAGGATTTTTGGCGTCTTAGACATAAACAGAACCACGTAGAGAGAGGTTTGCTTTGTCCTAAATGAACAGAGGCTGAATAATAAGGTGTGAACACAGACTGGTAGAGAGCCGTCATCCACAACTTCTGCAGAAACCAAACCACAAAGAGCAGCCATTGTTTCCTCAGCATCCCAGTGAGCGCCCCCCTCCCTCATCACTTTCACCAAATGACGGCTTCAGCTTTCCCTTCTGAAAAAGGGATTAGTTCAATTAATCACTTTTACAGATTAGTTTGTCCTCTGCTATTGATCATCCCTTTGATTTTGCTGAATGATCAATGCAAACACGCTTCTGCATGGCAAATCCTGTTTAAAAAATGAGCATCGACGGCAGAAATAATCTTTTAATCTGAGATAGTTTAATCTAGGCAAGTATGGGAGGGGGGTGGTAAATGGCTTTCAGAAAAATTGTATTTCAGCTGACCACGACAGATCCACCCATTGAAGTACTTAAGTATGTATATGATGGGAAATGTAATGTTAGATGAGTTTCATGGTTAAAGTTGATCTGTAAAATTTAGCAGCTTTGTTAGTCACCTATATTTCTATGAGGAACAATTCTTTTATAAAAGCTTAAAAGGTGATTCTAGAAGAAATAATAGACCCAATTCCTGGGTGTCAGAAAATTGTGTTTTATGGAAAAAAGAGACTCCACTCTTGTTTTTGGTGTCTGGGGCCTCGTTCTGTTCCTGACTGACCTTCACCTTTATTCTCTAGTTTACCCAATCGGCAGTATTTTCTCTTGGCCTGATGTGTGTCGGGGTGACCCTTCTGGCTTAGCCACCCCCCAAAACAAACAGCACTGAGTGGGGACTTAGAAGTCCATAGTCTTGGGGCGGCAGTGGCTCAGCACTAGAGCAGATGTCTCGTAGACGGATCGCCCCAGCCATCGGGGGATCGAGTCCCGCTCCCGCCGTGATGTCACCAGGACTGTGAGCTGACAGTGGGAGGTGAGCTGACAGTGGGAGGTGTCAGCTCACCAGCCACTGCCGAGGCGCCCTTGAGCAAGGCGCCGTCCCCCCTACAAGCTGCTCAAATTGCGGCGCGTTCCGAAGCCGCTGCCCGTCACTCTGCCTCCCTGATGTGTGTAGTTTGATGTGATTGTACTAACTGCATGCTTACAGGCCCCCTTGTGTGCTGTGTTCAGGGGGCCTGTATACTTGTCAACTAACCGAGTGACTTTGTAATTTCCCCTTGCGGGGATCAATAAAGTATACTTCTTCTTCAGGGGGACAATGCGTCCCCTTTCTGTCTGCTGAACATGCTGCTCAGTGAGTCTTTGCTGTCTATGTGAGACTGGTCACCAGTGGTCTGAGGACAGACTCTGGGTCCAGTAGACTGGTCACCAGCGGTCTGAGGACAGACTCTGGGTCCAGTAGACTGGTCACCAGCGGTCTGAGGACAGACTCTGGGTCCAGTAGACTGGTCACCAGCGGTCTGAGGACAGACTCTGGGTCCAATAGACTGGTCACCAGTGGTGTGAGGACAGACTCTGGGTCCAGTAGACTGGTCACCAGTGGTCTGAGGACAGACTCTGGGTCCAGTAGACTGGTCACCAGTGGTGTGAGGACAGACTCTGGGTCCAGTAGACTGGTCACCAGCGGTGTGAGGACAGACTCTGGGTCCAGTAGACTGGTCACCAGCGGTGTGAGGACAGACTCTGGGTCCAGTAGACTGGTCACCAGTGGTCTGAGGACAGACTCTGGGTCCAGTAGACTGGTCACCAGCGGTCTGAGGACAGACTCTGGGTCCAGTAGACTGGTCACCAGTGGTCTGAGGACAGACTCTGGGTCCAGTAGACTGGTCACCAGTGGTGTGAGGACAGACTCTGGGTCCAGTAGACTGGTCACCAGTGGTGTGAGGACAGACTCTGGGTCCAGTAGACTGGTCACCAGTGGTCTGAGGACAGACTCTGGGTCCAGTAGACTGGTCACCAGTGGTCTGAGGACAGACTCTGGGTCCAGTAGACTGGTCACCAGCGGTGTGAGGACAGACTCTGGGTCCAGTAGACTGGTCACCAGCGGTGTGAGGACAGACTCTGGGTCCAGTAGACTGGTCACCAGCGGTGTGAGGACAGACTCTGGGTCCAGTAGACTGGTCACCAGTGGTGTGAGGACAGACTCTGGGTCCAGTAGACTGGTCACCAGCGGTGTGAGGACAGACTCTGGGTCCAGTAGACTGGTCACCAGCGGTCTGAGGACAGACTCTGGGTCCAGTAGACTGGTCACCAGCGGTCTGAGGACAGACTCTGGGTCCAGTAGACTGGTCACCAGCGGTCTGAGGACAGACTCTGGGTCCAGTAGACTGGTCACCAGCGGTCTGAGAACAGACTCTGGGTCCAGTAGACTGGTCACCAGCGGTCTGAGGACAGACTCTGGGTCCAGTAGACTGGTCACCAGCGGTCTGAGGACAGACTCTGGGTCCAGTAGACTGGTCACCAGTGGTCTGAGGACAGACTCTGGGTCCAGTAGACTGGTCACCAGCGGTGTGAGGACAGACTCTGGGTCCAGTAGTGACACAAAGACAACAGGGGGTCCTCATTCTCTCATTGTAGTTTTTGATCAACTTGTTCCTCATAAAACTTCACAGGTAGAACTCGCTATGGATCCAACCACTGGTGTTTGTTCACACCACACACTGACCAGGAAAGAGTTCACAAAGTGACCACGAAGTGGAGCTGCTGGGTGGGGGGGTGAATGAGTTGATCTGGAAAATCATTTTTCAGAGGGGGATCTCATGATGGTGTGTTGCTCCAAAAAAGAGTGTGTGTTAGTCTGGCTCACACCTCTGTGGTCCGGAGTGAACACTGGTCCCGGCTGTACGCTGTGGCTGATGTTCTCACACCCTCCCTGACACCCCTGGAGCGTCTCCCCTTCAGTCTCTGCTCCACCTTCCTCCCATCAGGTCCAGTTCCTTTGTGTAGCTTTAGTCACCAGGTGCTGATTGGATCAGGCTATCCACGTCTTTTAAAGGTGGTTTCTTCCTCCCCAGCGGTGCTGAGGTGCCCTTGAGCATGACATTGAACCTCCTAAGTACTCGGGCAGCTAGCCCCTGACATTTGGCCATACATTAATGCATGTGTTTAGATCCTGTTAGTGAACAATTGAATTCCCCCAGAAGGACTAATAAAGGATGTCTCGTCCTGATTTTTGATGCTGCAGCCATCGATTCCATTAGTTAACAAATCATCCACACAGCTGCTGATATCTCTGACCACAACAGCATTGTGGGAAATAAAAACAACATGAAAAAGCAGGAGCAGCGAGATGATTGGACAGTGTGATCCATTGCCAACACCAGTTAATAGTTATGTTCAAAAACTTCTTTATAGCTGGAGATGAGATCTGATCCACGCTGTTTGATTCATTCACCTCTGGAGTTCAGTCCCTCTGACACTGAGGGGGGGATCTTAACCCCATGAAGATCATATGTAACCCATGTGTCACAACGTATTTCAATCATTGTCAAATTGGCCACATTATCATGAAATTGTAACCAAAACAATCAAATTGTCTCTTGAAGTGGATAATTCCTGCTCTTAGGTTTCAGCGGCCTCATAAAGAAATGAGAAAAGAGCAACAACACAACAGAAAACACCTAAAAATACTGCACACATGACATCATCCTGGTTCCTGTCACGTACGACAGGAGGCTGATATTCTGCCCCATGATGACTCCTGTCTGACTGAAGCAGGATGGGTTTCTGACTGGAAGCTTCAGGGTTTCTGGTCATTTTTGGATTCATTGATTAGCACGTGTTCAGAGTTACTGCTTCAGGGAGGTGAACACACACCTGAGGTCAGGAACTGCTTTCCCATCATTCCAGCTGTACACGTGTGGTCGACCTTTAGGGGGGTTGAACATCATGTTTTGATTAAATGTCCACTCCACAGGTGACCTTTAGGCAGAAGCATCAGTGACTTATCATTTTCCAAGAGCTGGACTTTACACATGATTAGTGTCACGTGTGTCACTGAACAGGTTGTGTGAGTTGTTTGTGTCGTTCTTCTTGTAATTGTTTCTACTGGTTACAGAGCTGTGATCAGAAGGCATTTCCAGTTGTGTTAAACTTCTTATAAAGTTCCTCTTTGCCTTTACTGTTTGAACTCACCTTAACTGCTTGATTTTTTAAAAAGATTCAACACCATGACACCTTTAATGTACTTCTTTGAAAACGTTTTCATTGCAGTTTGGCACGATAGAAATAAATGTCACGTGGTAGGCTCTATCTTACCTACTCTTATTATTTTCCTGTCTAATGCTTTTACACTCTTTAACACTATTAGGATGCTGGGAAAGCATCAACTTTCCCAGAGTTGAGGCTCTGGATGAAGTTATCTGTCCTTTAATGAAAAGTTCTTGTCTGCTAATCTCTAACTGGCCAGAATGAGACTCCCTCATTGGACTTAATCTGATTACCACTGGCTGATTTAGCATCACAATAGCAGATGGGCTCTGCTCTCTTTCTTTGGACACTCCACCATCTTTGTTCAGGGGCCAATAAGGGCCAGTCGCCTTGGATCACTGGATCTGCTTTAATTGCATTTTTGAGATGAGAGAATGTGCAAACATTCTATCGTCGTCGTCCCCCACCTCATAAATCAGTAGTAATATATGAGGAACGGTGGCATACTGGTTAGCACTGTTTCCTCACAGCGAGAAGGTGGTGGGTTCAAACCCCAGCATTTCCAACACGGCCTTTCTGTGTAGAGTTTGCGTGTTCTCTCCATGTCTGAATGGGTTTTTATCCGGGGTGTCCATTCCCCACCCCCCACCCCTCCCATCAGTAACTCAGTGAACTCATCTTCAATGAATGGCCTGTTTTAAAACTGTTTTCATATACAGTATGAGGCGCACTGTCGCTTTTTTAGAAAATCAAAGGCTTCTAGTTGTGCCTTATAGTGCTGAAAATCCTGTCAGTGTCTCTGCACCAACAGCTCCCCACTCAGTTTGTCTCTTTGGCCGTGACATTATTATTATTGTTTTCTCCAGCAGTCTGTTCTCACAACACCTAGCTGTGTGTTGGTAGTCAATCAATCAATCAGTCAGTCAGTCATTATCTTAACCCACTTAGTCCGCTGACGCGGGGGAGCCGGTGCCTATCCCGGCAGTCTCAGGGCGTGAGGCGGGGGACACTCCGGGCACGACGCCAGTGTACCCACACAGAGACAAACAACCACTCACACACACATTCACTCCTAGGGTCAATTTGGGACCGGCCAATCAACCTAAAGCTTTTGGAGGTGGGAGGAAGCCGAGAGAACCCACGCAGACACGGGGAGAGCATGCGAACTCCGCACAGAGCGGGACTCGAACCCGGGTCCGCCGTGTTGTGAGGCGACAGCGCTACCCACTGCGCCACCGTGCAGGAAACAGGAAAACCCAACTGAACCCTCCAGAGCATAAGCGACAGTGGCAGGGAAAAACTCCCTCGATGAGGAAGAAACTCCGGGCAGGACCAACAAAATATCATGTGATTGATTGTTTTCTGTGACATCCTTTTAGTAACTGTAAATGTGACAGTTGTATGAACCACTTCTTCACGTATCTACATTTCAAATGGTGACAGTCATCAGTTAGAAGAAAGACGTTGGAATGAATTTTTTACTGACTTAGGGATGTAGAGTATTGATGCTCCTCCAGACATGTTCCTCCCTGCTGGTCCTGTTCCGTATGGATCAATGGAACATGTGATGTGTAAACGGTGCTGGATAACTGCCCCGGGTATCTGTCTCGTCTGCAGGCTGACTCCACACTTGCCAAAGGATGTGGGTTTAATCGCAGTAGCGTCTCGACAGATCCAGGGTAGAGGTGAGTGTTCTCCTCCTGTGGACACAACGTTCACCTCTGGACGGTCCTCACACACACACACACACACACACACACACACACACACACACACACACACACTGACGTTCTCCTCCATGCTTATTTTAACTTATGTTCCCTTGGGTCTTCTACCACTTGGCACCCTCTTATGTATTTGCTATTTGCCCCAGGTCGGGGCAGGAATGCGTGGCTCAGTCCTGTGGGCTGTGCCATGTTCACCCTGAGCGTCCAGGTGGAGGTGAGTTCCAGGCTGGGACAGAGGATCCCCTTCCTGCAGCACCTTGCAGCTCTGGCTGTGGTGGAGGCTGTCCGCACACTGCCTGGATACCAGGTACACACACACACCTGGATACCAGGTACACACACACACTTGGATACCAGGTACACACACACCTGGGTATCAGGTACACACACACCTGGATACCAGGTACACACACACCTGGGTATCAGGTACACACACACCTGGATACCAGGTACACACACACCTGGGTATCAGGTACACACACACTTGGATACCAGGTACACACACACCTGGGTATCAGGTACACACACACACTTGGATACCAGGTACACACACACCTGGGTATCAGGTACACACACACCTGGATAACAGGTGCACATACACCTGGGTATCAGGTACACACACACCTGGATACCAGGTACACACACACCTGGGTATCAGGTACACACACACACTTGGATACTAGGTACACACACACCTGGGTATCAGGTACACACACACCTGGATACCAGGTACACACACACCTGGGTATCAGGTACACACACACACTTGGATACCAGGTACACACACACCTGGGTATCAGGTACACACACACCTGGGTATCAGGTACACACACACCTGGATACCAGGTACACACACACACTTGGATACCAGGTACACACACACCTGGGTATCAGGTACACACACACCTGGATACCAGGTACACACACACCTGGGTATCAGGTACACACACACACTTGGATACCAGGTACACACACACCTGGGTATCAGGTACACACACACCTGGGTATCAGGTACACACACACCTGGATACCAGGTACACACACACACTTGGATACCAGGTACACACACACCTGGGTATCAGGTACACACACACCTGGATACCAGTTGAGGTACCAGAGAGGGTCTTAGTGATTGACAGATGGAGAGAAAGAGAGAAAGAACCCTCAGTAGCTTTTGTCTGAACACAGGTGGTCTTTGAATCCATCAATTCTACTCTTGAAAATAGAAAAGTGTGACCCTGATCAGGAAGTGAGGTGCTTCACTGGTCCAGGCTCATGGAAGGTGGAAGGAGTTTGCTTTGCAGCACATGGCAGAGGTGCACATATGTAATGCTGAATGTTATGTACAGCACATGTATGTTACCTGGTAGAAAATCATTGAACATCTTTTTCAAGGAGAGTCATGTTTAATTCAACAGGAAAATATCAAAGTACATTCTGCATGTATTCAAGTATCACGACTCAGTAGGAACAGAGTTCAGGTGCTGGACTCTCCTGTGGTCCCTACCTGACACCCAGTGAAGCATTTGGTTCAGTATGAAATGTCAAATAAATGATCAGTTTAAAGCCTAGTTAGTTTAAAACCTAGTTAAACAATAATAATTGAATAATGTTTAACATGAACAGTGTAAACATAAATAATGATTAAATAATAACATAATTGACATAAATACACTGTTTATGTTAAATAATAATTCAAAACCTAGTTGTTAGTTCAAAAACTAGTTAGTTTAGAACCTAGTTAGTTTAGAACCTAGTTAGGGGCGGCAGTGGCTCAGCGGTAGAGCTGACGCCTTGGGACCAGACAGCGCCCAGCCATCGGCGGTTCGATTCACGCTCCAGCCAGACATCTTCGGACTGTGAGCTGACAGTGGGAGGTGTCAGCTCACCTCCCAGCCACTGCCGAGGCACCCTAGAGCAAGGCGCTGTCCCCCCCACAAGCTGCTCATTGGGGCGCACCCCGAGGTCGCGACCCGTCCCTCCACCTCTGTTGTACTAATTGTCATTAACTGCATGCCTACAGGCCCCTAGTGTGTGTTGTGTTCAGGGGCCTGTATACGATGTTTGTGTGTACTCTGACTAACACATATACATGCATGTACAAAAAACTGGAGTGAAAAACATAATTTCCCCATTGTGTGGACCAATAAAGTGGATTTAATTTAATTTAGTTTGGGGGAACACTCCCACAGATCCCATTGGTTGGTGTTTTATTGTGGCTCCATCTGAAACAGGTGGTGTTCCTCTGATCGTATCAATAACCTGTTCATTAGAGACCAGAGTGACTTTATTACTGCAGAAGGCCACAACTCTGACTTAGCCTTAGCATGCTAATGTTCTAACGTACTTCCCTGTGTGTCAGGACATCGACCTGAGGGTGAAGTGGCCCAATGACATCTACTACAGCAACCTGATGAAGCTGGGGGGCGTCCTGGTGACCTCCACTGTGATAGGACCAACATTTCATCTGCTCGTAGGTAACAGCCCCCGCTCACCTGAACTAGTGATGGACATTTTTAAAGTGTCTGCACTGGTTACCAGTCTGCTTCAGAGTGGATTTTAAGATCCTCCCAGTGGTTTTTAAAGCGTTAATGGTCTGGTCCTCGTTATTCATCTGATTTACTTTCAGCATACATGCAGTGTTCTCGTTAATTCTCCTTTTTAGCACCACACATCAGTCTGTTGGCTCAAACACCTGACGTTGTCCCATGAACACGGTGTTCTCCCCAGGCTGTGGCTTCAACGTGACCAACAGTAACCCCACCCTGTGCATCAATGACCTGATCCAGCAGCATAACGCCCACCACGGCTGCAGCCTGCTGCCCCTCAGCTGCCCCCAGCTCATCGCCCGCACCGTCAGCCGCCTGGAGGCCTTCATCAGCAGCTTCCAGAGGGGGGGGCCGGACGCCGTGCTGCCCACCTACTACAAGAGATGGCTGCACAGGTGACCAGACCCCCCCACCACACACACACGAACATGTCCATACAGGGGAATGGAGCGTACTAATGTAGTGTGTTTGGAATGTAACGCTTTACAATACTAGTTAGAGGGGGGGACAACACAGCTAGTCTAGCTAGTCACAGCTAGTTATACAGATAACCACTGACCCCATTCTGACAGCTCATTGGTCAGCCCTGTCCACTGCTGCTCTACATCCCATAATGTCTCAGACCAGAATGGTAACCGTGACTTGTACTCTGACCCCAGTGGGACTCGGGTTCGTCTCTGGAGTGAGGATGGGCTGGAAGCTGAGGTGGTGGGTCTGGACTACAATGGCTTCCTGGAGGTCTACAGCAAGGAGCAGGGCGTGGTGTCCCTGGAGCCTGATGGGAACTCCTTCGACATGCTGAAGAACCTGGTGGTCATGAAGCAGCGTTAGGACCAGTGTCTCCTGGAGAACCTGGTGGTCATGAAGCAGCGTTAGGACCAGTGTCTCCTGGAGAACCTGGTGGTCATGAAGCAGCGTTAGGACCAGTGTCTCCTGGAGAACCTGGTGGTCATGAAGCAGCGTTAGGACCAGTGTCTCCTGGAGAACCTGGTGGTCATGAAGCAGCGTTAGGACCAGTGTCTCCTGGAGAACCTGGTGGTCATGAAGCAGCGTTAGGACCAGTGTCTCCTGGAGAACCTGGTGGTCATGAAGCAGCGTTAGGACCAGTGTCTCCTGGAGAACCTGGTGGTCATGAAGCAGCGTTAGGACCAGTCTCTCCTGGAGAACCTGGTGGTCATGAAGCAGCGTTAGGACCAGTGTCTCCTGGAGAACCTGGTGGTCATGAAGCAGCGTTAGGACCAGTGTCTCCTGGAGAACCTGGTGGTCATGAAGCAGCGTTAGGACCAGTGTCTCCTGGAGAACCTGGTGGTCATGAAGCAGCATTAGGACCAGTGTCTCCTGGAGAACCTGGTGGTCATGAAGCAGCGTTAGGACCAGTGTCTCCTGGAGAACCTGGTGGTCATGAAGCAGCGTTAGGACCAGTGTCTCCTGGAGAACCTGGTGGTCATGAAGCAACGTTAGGACCAGTGTCTCCTGGAGAACCTGGTGGTCATGAAGCAGCGTTAGGACCAGTGTCTCCTGGAGAACCTGGTGGTCATGAAGCAGCGTTAGGACCAGTGTCTCCTGGAGAACCTGGTGGTCATGAAGCAGCGTTAGGACCATTGTCTCCTGGAGAACCTGGTGGTCATGAAGCAGCGTAAGGACCAGTTTCTCCTGGAGAGGCAGCGTCTGGTCTGGTCTAGAGAGGAAAAGGCACTTAACAACAGGAGAGACAGACCATCAGAACACTAAATACTCAGATACGTCTGACAGGAGGAGGTCCAGCAGATCTAAAGCCACCACAGAACCAGAAGACAGGTTTCTGACAGTCAACACCTCCATGATGGACTCAAGGACAACAGCTTCACAGCGGGTTAAAGGTGTTTGTAGGTGAAGAGCTGCTTTCTCATTGGATAATGGACCTAGAGACTCGGTATCCTGTTTGACGTCATGACAGAACCGTTTCAAAGAACACGTCAACACAAAATAAGTTACCTAAGAAAGAATTGTCAGGCTTCATAACTCATTGTTACATATGTAAATACACATGTAATATAGGAAGAATACTGTATGAGCAAATATAAGAGCCTGTTGAATTAAACTCTAGTTGTCAGTAGGTGTGTCCCTGGTGTGTCGGTCCACTGTTAAACTCAGCCTGGAGTGGATTCTGTGGTCACCACTCTGCCTTAAGCCTGTCAGACATTCAGTGTGGTGTTCTGTACCAGACACGACCCGTCTGAAGGCTGTCCTCACCCCCGCCGACACACCGCCATCGTGCTCCTCACGCTTCAGCGTTCCACGTTCCATATTTAATTTTTATAGCTAATTCCATCTTAGAGCAGTTTTACCAACAGCAGAAAATAGTTTTTCCCCCCAGCGATTCCCCGACCCTGACCCCCCAGGAGGTGAACACTTGTCATCTCAGCCATGGAGCTCAGGATCAGGAGCATCTCTGCCTCAAATTCATGACGTTGGTGTCTTGTTCACGTCTGATGGGAAAGTAAAGGTTTCAGGAGCGTCAGTGTTTTGTTTTTTAGCAGTGATGTGTGAAGAACATCAGTCCGTTGTGTCGAGTCCCAACACACACCTCCAGTCAGGAGGTCTGGAGCAGAGGTCCTGACAGGTCCACAGGTTCTCAGGTCACCACTGCTCTGTCATGAAGAACATCACTAGAAACATGTTCCTCTGCATTACTGACATGATCACAACAAGTAATTTCATCTTTTACGTGTCTTTAACATGGATTTTGTATTTTTTTTCTATTTACAGACCTGCAGCTGTTTGCCAGAACATTAAAGGTTCTCATGCATTGACAGATTCATCACCTCACATATTTTCTGCTACTTGTTTGAAAAATAGATATAAAAACAATAAGTTTATGCCACACAATTTGCATAAATTTGTTTCTGGAATAAGAAACTACTGTAGTTGAACAGACACAGTGGACTTAGCCCTTATTGAGTTCATTTTATTGGTTTTGGCAAATTGAATATTGCTGACATTGTGATAAAGCTGGATGAGGCTGTACAGTATAATTATATTTACAGTGGGGTTTTATTTTCATCTTTATCACTAACTGAACTGAATTGAGTGTATGAGTGTTAATCAGTTTGAGAAATCTCACTATCAGGGTTTGGTGAGATTTTCAACTTGATAATATTCACTTTATTCTCTTTACAAAAATTGATAATTATATTAGGCATTATTCATATGTGGATCAATAATCAGGTCAGTGTCTGATTGGTGGCTCAGCTACAGACCCGTCAGACCTGAGGCTGAACCTTCATGCTGATGAGGCTTGAAGGTGGGGGTGAACCACCAATCGATTGCGTTCTGACCCTCACTTTGGGCTCAGACTACGTGCTGGTCTGGAGCTCCTTCATCCTGGGTTCCTCTGGGTTCTGAGGTTCTCCTCAGCTCGGGGTCACCTCTTATTAGTGATGATGACGGACATCCCAGCGTACAGGGGGATCTCTCTGTGGTTCTCCGGTAATGAGCTGGAGCCGGGGCTCTGATAGGTGGAGCTGGAAGGAGGCGTCTCCTTACGGTGGCTGTCGATGAGATGGTTCAGTCTGTTCAGGGTGTGGGCCCTCAGCACCTTCTGAAGGTTCAGGGACGCGTCCATACCGATCCCTGTCCCCCTCAGCGCCCTCACGTCCCCCCCAGCAGACCCCGGCTGCAGGTCCAGAGTGTCTTCATGCTCCTGATGACCTTCAGCAGACTGAGGAACCTCGATCATACGCACCCTCCTGGTTTGGTGGTCCACACTGTGCAGCAGGACACCCTGGTCCCCTTTACCCAGGACCAGCCCACTGAGGAAGGGGCAGGCCAGGACCGCCAGGTCCCCCTGAGGTGCCCCAAGATTGGTAGCATGATGCCCCACCGCGGGGCTGAAGGGTTTTTCCTCCCTGGTGGGGTGAAGGTCAGGGTGACTCTCAGACTGTCTGTAGGTAACGGGGGGGGTGTTGGTGGGGGTCTCCCTTCAGATTGCTGGTAGAGTTAGGGTCCATGGTCTCAGAGCAGAGCTGGTGGGTCTCATCCTGGAGGGGGTCTGGAGAGGAGAGCATCAGTTAGATGTCTGAGACTGTCGGGTGGAGGAAGACCATCAGAACCCAAGTCTACAGGGTGTGGACCCAACATGTCTGGTGGTGTGATTCAGGTGATAGACGGTACCTCTGTGTTGAACATGTCTGGTGGTGTGATTCAGGTGATAGACGGTACCTCTGTGTTGAACATGTCTGGTGGTGTGATTCAGGTGATAGACAGTACCTCTGTGTTGAACATGTCTGGTGGTGTGATTCAGGTGATAGACAGTACCTCTGTGTTTATTGGGCAGTGGGGGGCTCCTGATGTTCCACCCAACATGACCTCTGCTGTGCAGGGAACCCACGATCTGAGCCCGGTGGGGGGCTGGGCCCCCGGAGACCCGGTCTGCTTCAGTGCTCAAGGGGGAGGGGCCCCTCAAATGGGAGGCCTTCTCCCTGCAGGGGCCAACCGGGTACAGGGGTCTCTCCCTCCACAACCCTGTGTGTAGAGAGCAGCTGGAGGAGTCCGGCTATACACACACACACACACACACACACACACACACACACACACACACACACACACACACACACACACACAACAGTGTTATAATACAACACAAGACCCAACAAAGAGACTTCCCACACAGACCCCCACCTCAGGATAGGGACTTCCTCTGCGTTTGGTTTTCGTCTTGACGTCTTTTGCTCTGAGGTGTGTGTGGTGTGTGAGGTGTGTGTGGTGTGTGTGGTGTGTGTGGTGTGTGAGGTGTGTGTGGTGTGTGAGGTGTGTGTGGTGTGTGAGGTGTGTGTGGTGTGTGAGGTGGTCCTGAGGACGAGTCAGGTCAGGCTTCAGAGTTGGATTCTGGTCTTCAGATAACTGCAGCTCTTTGGACTCAATGTCACTGTGAACACACACATGAACACACACATGAACACACACATGAACACACACATGAACACACACATGAACACACACATGAACACACATATGAACACACACACATGAACACACACATATGAACACACACACATGAACACACACATATGAACACACACATGAACACACACACATGAACACACACATATGAACACACACACATGAACACACACATATGAACACACACATATGAACACCCACACATGAACACACACATGAACACACACATGAACACACATATGAACACACACATATGAACACACACACATGAACACACACATATGAACACACACATGAACACACATATGAACACACACATATGAACACACACACATGAACACCCACACATGAACACACACATGAACACACACATATGAACACACACATGCACACATGAACACACACATATGAACACACACATATGAACACACACACATGAACACACACATATGAACACACACATGAACACACACATGAACACACACATGAACACACACATATGAACACACACACATGAACACACACATATGAACACACACATGAACACACACATGAACACACACATGAACACACACATATGAACACACACACATGAACACACACACATGAACACACACATATGAACACACACATATGAACACACACATGAACACACAAATATGAACACACACACATGAACACACACACATGAACACACACATGAACACACACATATGAACACACACATATGAACACACACACATGAACACACACACATGAACACACACATGAACACACACATGAACACACACATGAACACACACACATGAACACACACACATGAACACACACACATGAACACACACATGAACACACACATGAACACACACACATGAACACACACATGAACACACACACATGAACACACACATATGAACACACACATATGAACACACACACATGAACACACACATATGAACACACACATGAACACACACACATGAACACACACATATGAACACACACACATGAACACACACATATGAACACACACATATGAACACCCACACATGAACACACACATGAACACACACATGAACACACATATGAACACACACATATTAACACACACACATGAACACACACATATGAACACACACATGAACACACATATGAACACACACATATGAACACACACACATGAACACCCACACATGAACACACACATGAACACACACATATGAACACACACATGCACACATGAACACACACATATGAACACACACATATGAACACACACACATGAACACACACATATGAACACACACATGAACACACACATGAACACACACATGAACACACACATATGAACACACACACATGAACACACACATCTGAACACACACATGAACACACACATGAACACACACATGAACACACACATATGAACACACACACATGAACACACACACATGAACACACACATATGAACACACACATATGAACACACACATGAACACACAAATATGAACACACACACATGAACACACACACATGAACACACACATGAACACACACATATGAACACACACATATGAACACACACACATGAACACACACACATGAACACACACATGAACACACACATGAACACACACATGAACACACACACATGAACACACACACATGAACACACACACATGAACACACACATGAACACACACATGAACACACACACATGAACACACACATGAACACACACATATGAACACACACATATGAACACACACACATGAACACACACACATGAACACACACATGAACACACACATGAACACACACACATGAACACACACACATGAACACACACATGAACACACACATGAACACACACATATGAACACACACATATGAACACACACACATGAACACACACATATGAACACACACATGAACACACACATGAACACACACATATGAACACACACACATGAACACACACATATGAACACACATATGAACACACACATGAACACACACATGAACACACACATATGAACACACACATATGAACACACACACATGAACACACACACATGAACACACACATATGAACACACACACATGAACACACACACATGAACCCACACATGAACACACACATATGAACACACACACATGAACACACACATATGAACACACACATATGAACACACACATGAACACACACACATGAACACACACACATGAACACACACATGAACACACACATGAACACACACACATGAACACACACACATGAACACACACACATGAACACACACATGAACACACACATATGAACACACACATATGAACACACACATATGAACACACACACATGAACACACACACATGAACACACACACATGAACACACACATATGAACACACACACATATGAACACACACATATGAACACACACATGAACACACACATATGAACACACACATGAACACACACATATGAACACACACATGAACACACACATGAACACACACACATGAACACACACACATGAACACACACACATGAACACACACACATGAACACACACACATGAACACACACATGAACACACACATGAACACACACACATGAACACACACATGAACACACACATATGAACACACACATATGAACACACACATATGAACACACACATATGAACACACACATGAACACACACATGAACACACACACATGAACACACACACATGAACACACACACATGAACACACACACATGAACACACACATATGAACACACACATGAACACACACACATGAACACACACACATGAACACACACATATGAACACACACACATGAACACACACACATGAACACACACACATGAACACACACACATGAACACACACATGAACACACACATGAACACACACACATGAACACACACACATGAACACACACATATGAACACACACACATGAACACACACACATGAACACACACATGAACACAAACACATGAACACACACATGAACACACACACATGAACACACACATATGAACACACACATGAACACACACACATGAACACACACATGAACACACACACATGAACACACACACATATGAACACACACACATGAACACACACATATGAACACACACACATGAACACACACACATGAACACACACATGAACACACACACATGAACACACACATGAACACACACACATGAACACACACATGAACACACACATATGAACACACACATGAACACACACATATGAACACATACATGAACACACACATGAACACACACATATGAACACACACATGAACACACACATATGAACACACACATGAACACACACATATGAACACACACATGAAGACACACATGAACACACACATATGAACACACACATGAACACACACATATGAACACACACATGAACACACACATGAACCCACACATGAACACACACATGAACCCACACATGAACACACACATGAACACACACATATGAACACACACACATGAACACACACATGAACCCACACATGAACACACACACATGAACACACACACATGAACACACACATATGAACACACACACATGAACACACACATGAACACACACACATGAACACACACATATGAACACACACATATGAACACACACATATGAACACACACATATGAACACACACATGAACACACACATGAACCCACACATGAACACACACATGAACACACACATGAACACACATATGAACACACACATATGAACACACACACATGAACACACACACATGAACACACACATATGAACACACACACATGAACACACACATATGAACACACACATGAACACACACATATGAACACACACACATGAACACACACACATGAACACACACACATGAACACACACACATGAACACACACATGAACACACACATATGAACACACACATGAACACACACACATGAACACACACACATGAACACACACATATGAACACACACACATGAACACACACACATGAACACACACATATGAACACACACACATGAACACACACATGAACACACACACATGAACACACACACATGAACACACACATATGAACGCACACACATGAACACACACATGAACACACACATATGAACACACACATATGAACACACACATGAACACACACATGAACACACATATGAACACACACATATGAACACACACACATGAACACACACATATGAACACACACACATGAACACACACATGAACACACATATGAACACACACATATGAACACACACATATGAACACACACACATGAACACACACACATGAACACACACACATGAACACACACATGAACACACACATGAACACACATATGAACACACACACATGAACACACACATATGAACACCCACACATGAACACACACATGAACACACACATATGAACACACACACATGAACACACACACATGAACACACACATATGAACACACACACATGAACACACACATATGAACACACACACATGAACACACACATATGAACACACACATATGAACACCCACACATGAACACACACATGAACACACACATGAACACACACATATGAACACACACACATGAACACACACATATGAACACACACATGAACACACATATGAACACACACATATGAACACACACACATGAACACCCACACATGAACACACACATGAACACACACATATGAACACACACATGCACACATGAACACACACATGAACACACACATGAACACACACACATGAACACACACACATATGAACACACACACATGAACACACACATGAACACACACACATCAACACACACACATGAACACACACATGAACACACACATATGAACACACATGAACCCACACATGAACACACACATGAACACACACATGAACACACATATGAACACACACACATGAACACACACATGAACACACACATATGAACACACACATATGAACACACACACATGAACACACACATGAACACACACATATGAACACACATGAACACACACATGAACCCACACATGAACACACACATGAACACACACATGAACACACATATGAACACACACATATGAACACACACACATGAACACACACATGAACACACACATATGAACACACACACATGAACACACACATGAACACACATATGAACACACACACATGAACACACACATGAACACACATATGAACACACACACATGAACACACATATGAACACACACATATGAACACACACACATGAACACCCACACATGAACACACACATGAACACACACATATGAACACACACATGCACACATGAACACACACATGAACACACACATGAACACACACACATGAACACACACACATATGAACACACACACATGAACACACACATGAACACACACACATGAACACACACACATGAACACACACATGAACACACACATATGAACACACATGAACCCACACATGAACACACACATGAACACACACATGAACACACATATGAACACACACACATGAACACACACATAAACACACACATATGAACACACACATATTAACACACACACATTAACACACACATGAACACACACATATGAACACACATGAACACACACATGAACCCACACATGAACACACACATGAACACACACATTAACACACATATGAACACACACATATGAACACACACACATGAACACACACATGAACACACACATATGAACACACACACATGAACACACACATGAACACACACACATGAACACACACACATGAACACACACATGAACACACACATATGAACACACACATGAACACACACACATGAACACAACACATGAACACACATATGAACACATAACACACACATGAACACACACACATGAACACACACACATGAACACACACATATGAACACACACACATGAACACACACATATGAACACCCACACATGAACACACACATGAACACACACATATGAACACACACACATGAACACACACATATGAACACACACATGAACACACACACATGAACACACACACATGAACACACACATGAACACACACATATGAACACACACATGAACACACACACATGAACACACATATGAACACACATATGAACACACACACATGAACACACACATATGAACACACACATATGAACACCCACACATGAACACACACATGAACACACACATGAACACACACACTTGAACACACACATGAACACACACATATGAACACACACATATGAACACACACACATGAACACACACACATGAACACACACATGAACACACATATGAACACACACACATGAACACACACATGAACACACACATATGAACACACACATATGAACACACACACATGAACACACACATGAACACACACATATGAACACACATGAACACACACATGAACCCACACATGAACACACACATGAACACACATATTAACACACATATGAACACACACATATGAACACACACACATGAACACACACATGAACACACACATATGAACACACACACATGAACACACACATGAACACACATATGAACACACACACATGAACACACACATGAACACACATATGAACACACACACATGAACACACATATGAACACACACATATGAACACACACACATGAACACCCACACATGAACACACACATGAACACACACATATGAACACACACATGCACACATGAACACACACATGAACACACACATGAACACACACACATGAACACACACACATATGAACACACACACATGAACACACACATGAACACACACACATGAACACACACACTTGAACACACACATGAACACACACATATGAACACACATGAACCCACACATGAACACACACATGAACACACACATGAACACACATATGAACACACACACATGAACACACACATGAACACACACATATGAACACACACATATGAACACACACACATGAACACACACATGAACACACACATATGAACACACATGAACACACACATGAACCCACACATGAACACACACATGAACACACACATGAACACACATATGAACACACACATATGAACACACACACATGAACACACACATGAACACACACATATGAACACACACACATGAACACACACATGAACACACACACATGAACACACACACATGAACACACACATGAACACACACATATGAACACACACATGAACACACACACATGAACACACATATGAACACACATATGAACACACACACATGAACACACACACATGAACACACACACATGAACACACACATATGAACACACACACATGAACACACACATATGAACACCCACACATGAACACACACATGAACACACACATATGAACACACACACATGAACACACACATATGAACACACACATGAACACACACACATGAACACACACACATTAACACACACATGAACACACACATATGAACACACACATGAACACACACACATGAACACACATATGAACACACATATGAACACATACACATGAACACACACATATGAACACACACATATGAACACCCACACATGAACACACACATGAACACACACATATGAACACACACACATATGAACACACACACATGAACACACACATGAACACACACACATGAACACACACACATGAACACACACATGAACACACACATATGAACACACACATGAACACACACACATGAACACACATATGAACACACACATATGAACATACACACATGAACACACACATATGAACACACACATGAACACACACATGAACACACACACATGAACACACACACATGAACACACATATGAACACACACACATGAACACACACATATGAACACACACATATGAACACCCACACATGAACACACACATGAACACACACATATGAACACACACACATGAACACACACATATGAACACACACATATGAACACACACATATGAACACACACATATGAACACACACACATGAACACACACATATGAACACACACACATGAACACACACATATGAACACACACATATGAACACACACATATGAACACACACATATGAACACACACACATGAACACACACATATGAACACACACATGAACACACACATGAACACACACACATGAACACACACATGAACACACATATGAACACACACACATGAACACACACACATGAACACACACATATGAACACACACATGAACACACACATGAACACACACATATGAACACACACACATGAACACACACATATGAACACACACACATGAACACACACATATTAACACACACATATGAACACACACACATGAACACACACATATGAACACCCACACATGAACACACACATGAACACACACATATGAACACACACACATTAACACACACATATGAACACACACATATGAACACACACACATGAACACACACATATGAACACACACACATGAACACACACATATGGACACACACATATGAACACACACGAACACACACATATGAACACACACACATGAACACACACATCTGAACACACACACATGAACACACACATATGAACACACACACATGAACACACACATATGAACACACACATATTAACACACACATATGAACACACACATATGAACACACACATGAACACACACATGAACACACATATGAACACACACACATGAACACACACATATGAACACACACACATGAACACACACATATGAACACACACATATGAACACACACATATGAACACACACATATGAACACACACACATGAACACACACATATGAACACACACATGAACACACACATGAACACACACACATGAACACACACATGAACACACATATTAACACACACACATGAACACACACACATGAACACACACATATGAACACACACATATGAACACACACATGAACACACACATATGAACACACACACATGAACACACACATATGAACACACACACATGAACACACACATATGAACACACACATATGAACACACACACATGAACACACACATATGAACACACACACATGAACACACACATATGAACACACACATATGAACACACACATGAACACACACATGAACACACACACATGAACACACACATGAACACACATATGAACACACACACATGAACACACACATATGAACACACACATATGAACACCCACACATGAACACACACATGAACACACACATATGAACACACACACATGAACACACACATGAACACACATATGAACACACACACATGAACACACACACATGAACACACACATATGAACACACACATATGAACACACACACATGAACACACACATATGAACACACACATATGAACACACACACATGAACACACACATGAACACACATATGAACACACACACATGAACACACACACATGAACACACACATATGAACACACACACATGAACACACACATATGAACACACACACATGAACACACACACATGAACACACACATGAACACACACATATTAACACACACACATGAACACACACATATGAACACACACACATGAACACACACATATGAACACACACACATGAACACACACACATGAACACACACACATGAACACACACATATGAACACACACACATGAACACACACATATGAACACACACACATGAACACACACATATGAACACACACATATGAACACACACACATATGAACACACACATGAACACACACATATGAACACACACACATGAACACACACATATGAACACACACATATGAACACACACATATGAACACACACATATGAACACACACACATGAACACACACATATGAACACACACATATGAACACACACACATGAACACACACATGAACACACATATGAACACACACACATGAACACATGAACACACTGTGCATGTCTGTATTGGTAATGCTGGAGGTTACCAGCAGGGGGCGCTGTCTCACCTGAGGACATAGTTCACGCTGACGATGCAGTGCGGTCTGGAGGAGCGGCTGTTGTGAACGATGGTGGCGTAGCTCTGCACCCACACCCAGCCCCCGTGTTTGGACAGCAGGCGGTAGTACTTAGTGGTGATCTGCCCCTTCACCAGTACTGTGTGAACACAAACGGGTGTTTCCTGACAGTTTAAACTGGTGTTTTTGTATAACATGCTATAGTTTCTGAACATGTATGTTTTATTCCCTCCCGTGTCCTGTAACACAGTGGACTCACGTAGATGGTGAGCGTAGCGGAGATGGAACACGTCACAGGCGTGGACCAGGTGGTACAGAGTCTTCTCAATCAGGTCCTGAGGCTCAAACCCAGTCAGCTCAGACACCCTGTTCCAGAGTCCAGAGGGTCAGGGAGGGGTCGTTAGGGGTTATTAGGGGTCGTTAGGGTTCATGTGGCTCAGTTTAAACTAAATACTTATTGGTACATATTCTCCATCCTTGGAACACGTTATCTACCATGTGAAATGTTTTTTCAATAGTTTCTGGTCGTGATAGTTTCATCCAGAGGTGACCTCGGTTCAGGTCTATCTCTGACTCAAACATGTCCTACCTGGTGTCCAGGAAGATCAGTTTGAGGTCCAGGCTGGCCCTGAACATGAACATGTTGCTGTAGAGCTTGATCTCAGTCATGCCATTGGGGGGCAGGGAGTGACCCACCGCCACCAGACCGACCGTCTGATAGCAGGACTCGTACAGAGACAGGTCCATCACGTACTGACGCACCTTCAGGTACCCGCTGCAGTGGATCACCTGGAGAACAGGTGAAGGAACGTCAGTGAACATTTATTCATCTTCCTAAAGTCTATTCAGAACTGCAGACGATGCTGGGGGTTCGTACCAAACACACAACTTCCACATAAATAACATGAAAACAACACGTTAAAACTACCTCTGATCCGGTGATAAAGATCCTTTTTCCTTGTTGAGGATCTTTCAGGTCTTTAGTAATCCAGGGTTTAGTAATTCAGGGTTTAATGTCTGATACCTTTAGCTGTGTGTTATTGAACTGCTGGACACCAGTTCTAAGTATCCTAGATGTAGAACCCTAATGACAGTTCTAAGTGTCCATTGGTGCTACACTCACCTTATACCCCCCACAGGTAAGTCCTGCATTTCTTTTAGCGAGAACACACTTCATCCTCAGGAAGAAGGAGCGTTCCATTTCGTGTTCTGTGGAACAAACACCAAACAGATGTCACCAGGAGACGTCTGCAGTACCAGACTAACATGTGACTAATGTCAGGACGTTCACGTGAGGTGGAGGTCTGCATGTTAGACGTTTTACCCAACGGTGTGCTCTGTCTAATCCGAGGGACGAGAACTTCATCACAGCCTGACAGGGGTGGAGTTTTGGGGCGAACGGGGTTTCGATCTACTGCTCCTGCAGCCACACGCCTCTGCAACATCGCGTGGACGTCGGGGACAGTGCCTCTGGATTGGCAGACTGGGGTGGTGGTCCCCCTTTTTAAGAAGGGGGACCGGAGGGTGTGTTCCAACTACAGGGGGATCACACTCCTCAGCCTCCCTGGTAAGGTCTATTCAGGGGTTCTGGAGAGGAGGGTCCGTCGGGAAGTCGAATCTCGGATTCAGGAGGAGCAATGTGGTTTTCGTCCTGGCCGTGGAACAGTGGACCAGCTCTACACCCTCCGCAGGGTCCTTGAGGGGGCATGGGAGTTCGCCCAACCAGTCTACATGTGTTTTGTGGACTTGGAGAAGGCGTTCGACCGTGTTCCTCGGGGGGTTCTGTGGGGGGTGCTTCGGGAATATGGGGTACCGAACCCCTTGATAAGGGCTGTTCGGTCCCTGTACGACCGATGTCAGAGTTTGGTCCGCATTGCCGGCAGTAAGTCGGATTCATTTCCAGTGAGGGTTGGACTCCGCCAAGGCTGCCCTTTGTCACCGATTCTGTTCATAACTTTTATGGACAGAATTTCTAGGCGCTGCCGAGGCGTTGAGGGTGTCCGGTTTGGTGGCCTCAGTATTGCGTCTCTGCTTTTTGCAGATGACGTGGTGCTGTTGGCTTCATCAAGCCGTGATCTCCAACTCTCACTGGAACGGTTCGCAGCCGAGTGTGAAGCGGTTGGGATGAGAATCAGCACCTCCACATCTGAGACCATGGTCCTCAGTCGGAAAAGGGTGGAGTGCCCTCTCCGGGTTGGGGATGAGATCCTGCCCCAAGTGGAGGAGTTCAAGTATCTCGGGGTCTCGTTCACGAGTGAGGGTGCGATGGAACGGGAGATCGACAGGTGGATTGGTGCAGCGTCTGCAGTGATGCGGACTCTGTATCGGTCCGTCGTGGTGAAGGAGCCGAGCCGAAAGGCAAAGCTCTGGATTTACCGGTCGATCTACGTTCCTGCCCTCACCTATGGTCACGAGCTGTGGGTCGTGACCGAAAGAACGAGATCCAGGATACAAGCGGCCGAAATGAGTTTCCTCCGCAGGGTGTCCGGGCTCTCCCTTAGAGATAGGGTGAGAAGTTCGGTCATCCGGGAGGGACTCAGAGTCGAGCCGCTGCTCCTCCGCATCGAGAGGAGCCAGATGAGGTGGCTCGGGCATCTGGTCAGGATGCCTCCTGGACGCCTCCCTGGTGAGGTGTTCCGGGCACGTCCTACCGGGAGGAGGCCCCGGGGACGACCCAGGACACGCTGGAGAGACTATGTCGCCCGGCTGGCCTGGGAACGTCTTGGGATTCTCCCGGAGGAGCTGGATGAAGTGGCTAGGGAGAGGGAAGTCTGGGCTTCCCTGCTCAAGCTGCTGCCCCCGCGACCCGACCCCGGATAAGCGGTAGAGAATGGATGGATGGATGGATGCTCCTGCAGCCTTCATGATCAACTGGACCAAATACTGAACCCAGTTTGCTCCCAGTGGCTGTTCAACTGGTGTGTGAATGTTTCTCATAAGGAGCATCAAGAAGAATCCGTCCTTCAGAAGCTCCTGCCTGATCATCAAACGTTCTTTACCTTAAGCCCAAAGTGAGCCTGACTGTTGTCATGACGACACTTCATCTAAATCCAGTCAAACAGATCCTCAGAGGTCCTTGCTGTATATGCAGACGGTTAATGGTAAAGATTCTACTTTATGGGCAGTGTATGTTCTATACCTAGTGGTATAGATGGATTCATTGGTTCGGGGGGGGAGCGCTGCTACTGAGCTCCGCTGCACAGTTTCCCTCACAGCAGCTCATCATTTTTAAAAAAGTGAAAACAAGTTCATTTTAATAAGTGTGAACTGAATTGTGATCTACTTGATCAGAAACATGAACCTGGATGAGTCTGAACTGCTCTAGTGAACGCTTTACCTCACAGAGTTCAGTCAGGGGTTAATAAAGGCTTAATAATGGGGTTAATAAAGGCTTAATAACGGGGTTAATAAAGGGTTAATAAGGGGTTAGTAGAGACAACATTACAGGAAGAGATGACACATTATTAACCAGAGTGTGTGTCCAGTGTGTAATGTAATGTCAATGTTATCACAGTCAATTGCAGAAGTGTGTCCTATGGGACCATCACTGCACACGGACTGGGGGGGTGTCAGGGTACCTGCAGAGAACTGGTGGTACGGGGGCCGACACAGACCCAGCACCGCCGTCATCTCCTCATGGTCTGATGGGTGGATGTACTCAAATATACTGTTCCCTGTTAGCTCCACCTGCAACACACACACACACAGTTACACGGTCCTCTAGTTCCTAAAGTGTCCCCCCCCACCTCGAGCCTCCAGCTGGTCTTACCTGAGACAGGCCCAGGTGGACGGAGGCGGTCTCAGAGATGTACATGATTTTACCGTCAGAAGCAACGACGAACACGAAGCCGTCTAAAGTCTGGAGAGACGGAACCATCCGATTAGCCCAGAGAACATGTAGAAAATAACTGATCGATAATGATCCACGCTTTAGAAAGGTCAAAAAAATATGACAAAGACACTAAAATATTTTTTGATTGCTATATTAAGAGTCCAAAATTAACAAGTTCAAAATAAAATAAAAACTCTTCAAACGAGGCTTTAAACACTAAAAAGACAAAAACACCAAAACACAGCACAATAAAATAAAATTTATAAATAACAATAGAACAAAAGGTTCACATACAGAAGTGTAACGCATTCATGTGGCAAAAAACATTTTACACTGTAATATGGATGCAACAAGAATATTACCAAAAACAAACAAAAATCAAATCTAGACCATTTTATTTTGTCAAGAAAATGTTTATTTTTCTCCACTCGTGGATTAAAAAAAATCATGAAAAAATACAATTGAGTTCTGTTCTTTCTTTTTTTTTATTTTTTATGCCCAGATAAACTCAACCCTTTCATCCAACTAAGTTTTATGTTTTACAAATGCAAATTGGGCTGTTATTTCAAATTAATTGCGATTACAAATAATTTATTCATTGGACAGAAATAAGTGATTAATTTAATTTAATTTTAAATTTAATTTTATACACTGGAATGATCCCTTACGGGAAATTAAGAGCACACCCTAGTGTTAGTAAGTCACACACATGCACATATATGTTGTGTACAGGCCACACACACACACACACACACACACTGGTGTACTGACCTGTAGGAGGTGGGAGCCCAGATCCTTGGCCACGCTCTCCAGAGGACTGAACCTGGTGGACGGACTCCATCCGTCACTCAGACCTGCAGAGAAAGAGACCGTCCACTAGTGATGACATCATCAATGTTCAACTGATCAAGTGTAAATGGCATCATGAGACGGTTTGAAATTTGTGTTTGCTAAATGAAAATATCTTTTTGATGTGCAT
Source organism: Antennarius maculatus (assembly GCA_013358685.1). Classification (NCBI taxonomy): domain Eukaryota; kingdom Metazoa; phylum Chordata; class Actinopteri; order Lophiiformes; family Antennariidae; genus Antennarius; species Antennarius maculatus. The sequence continues at coordinate 27,227,811 of CM023609.1, read as the reverse complement.
CACATGCCCCCCCCCCGCTTGTGTAGTGTGTATGTGTGTGTGTGTATGTGTGTGTGTGTGTGTGTGTGTGTGTGGTGTACATTCACTGTAGAATCCAGTCATTAATCAGATTTAAGATACTCTAACCCTATACCCTAACCCTATACCCTAACCTTATACCCTAACCCTATACCCTAACCTTATACCCTAACCCTATACCCTATACCCTAACCCTATACACCCACCCTATACCCTAACCCTACACCCTTACCCTATACCCTAACCCTATACCCTAACCCTATACCCTAACCTTATACCCTAACCCTATACCCTAACCCTATACCCTATACCCTATACCCTAACCCTATACACCCACCCTATACCCTAACCCTATACCCTAACCCTAACCCTATACCCTAACCCTATACCCTAACCCTATACCCTATACCCTAGCCCTATACCCTCACCCTATACCCTATACCCTAACCCTATACCCTAACCCTATACCCTAACCCTATACCCTAACCCTATACCCTAACCCTATAACCCTAACCCTATACCCTATACCCTAACCCTATACCCTAACCCTATACCCTAACCCTATACCCTATACCCTAACCCTATACCCTATACCCTAACCCTATACCCTATACCCTAACCCTATACCCTAACCCTATACCCTAACCCTATACCCTATACCCTAACCCTATACCCTAACCCTATACCCTAACCCTATACCCTAACCCTATACCCTAACCCTATACCCTATACCCTAACCCTATACCCTAACCCTATACCCTATACCCTAACCCTATACCCTATACCCTATACCCTAACCCTATACCCTAACCCTATACCCTATACCCTAACCCTATACCCTAACCCTATACCCTAACCCTATACCCTAACCCTATACCCTATACCCTAACCCTATACCCTAACCCTATACCCTAACCCTATACCCTATACCCTAACCCTAACCCCAATTTAAAGCAGAAAAACCTTTGTTTTTACCATTACCAACCTCATGGGTTAGGAATTATATTTACACACACACACACACACACACACACACACACACACACACACACACACACACACACACACACACACACACACACACACCTACTGGTTTAGTAGCGGTATTCCTCAGAGTGTGTGTGAGTGACAAACCCACGAAGGGAATTCTATTGGTCGATGTGGGCGTGTCGCTGGATGCCCTGAGAATAAATTATTAACAAATTACAAATGAGAGTTTTGTTGTTGTTGTTTTGTTTTTTACTTTGACTGAAAGGTGGTTTAAGTTTATTTCAGGAACACTGGAGGTTTAATCTTCTGCTCAGAGTCTCTGTGAGTCTGTGGGTCAGAATCTGTTCACGTTCTGCTTCTTATTCTGCTCTGATTTAAATCCATGTTTGATAAGGTTCCTGTCAGCTCACCTTCACACCCACCGACTCACAGGAGTGGAAAGCAGCTGTTTAGTTTTAGAATCTGGTTAAGTATAAAATCTAAGTTTAATTAGTAGTGAATTAAAGATTCAGAGGTCTGCCCTTTGAATGGATCCACAAAACACACACACACACACACACACACAAACACACACAAACTTCATGCGTGTTGACAGCAGCCCCCTTACTGAAGCAGCGCCTAAAGAAACCCTTCAGCTCGGCAGCTGAGGCCCGAGGAGAGGAACCACACGTTTATTTATTTATTTATTTGTGTATTTGTTTGTTTATTTATATATTTAGTCTTTCATTCATTCATTTATTTATTTATTTATTTATTTATTTATTTATTTATTTATTTATTTATTCGTTTGTTTGTTTGTTTGTTTGTTTATTTATTTATTTATTATGTGTTCATTACGACATTATTAAACAAAATAGTTCACGAGGGTTCAAACTAAACGCTTGAAATATATGGCGAGACTGATTTAATTCTTCTCATTATAATAATAATAATAATAATAATAATAATAATTATTATTATTATTATTATTAATTATTATTATAATTAATAATAATAATTATGATTATTATTATTGTTGTTGTTATTATTATTGTTATTATTATTAGTTTTGATGCCGGTGTTGTTGTTGTTGTTGTTATACAGATGGTGGAATGTTTTCATCCCTTGCCCCATCGCCCTGATTAAACTAACAAACTAGTTGTCTACTTTTCTAACACATTACCTGTCCGGTCGAGCTCAAACCGGGTGGCCCACCCACGTGACACAGGGGGTTTTACGTCAACACCTTCATCCGTTTTTTGTCACGTTAGACCCGCGACACCTCAAGGAAGGCTGACCACCACATTACATTTACTGCATCAAATTATTATTATTATTATTATTATTATTATTATTATTATTATTATTATTATTGTTGTTATTATTATTATTATTATTATTATTATTATTATTATTATTATTATTATTATTATTATTATTAGTTCAGAGGAACAGAAAAGCATTTTGTCTCGACACGAATTATTTCGTTAATTTGAAATTTATTCCCACATGAAGAAATATTTGAACAAATATTTTGAACAGATATTTTATCAGTACAAAAGCTGCGTTTTTTCATCAAAAGTAACAAATCATGACTTCAGTCTGTTAAAAAATATCTCTGCTGGTGGTGAAAAGCTTTTTACTTGTTTGTATTTGTTGTTGTTTACGGCTATAAATAATTAGAATCATGATTCATTATTTCTTTCTGACTTTTTAAAAATAATTATATCTCATCTTATTTCCACGTTGTTCATTATGAGAGGCGTGTAAACTGTGTTCTTATGAATTATTATGAATGTATTTGTCCATATAGTCTCCTGCTGGTTTGTTCTTCTATCTCATTAACGGAACAGATTTTATATCTTCTATATTGAAAATTAGTTTTCACGATATTTGAAATTACAGATTTAAAAATGGACTTTTTTGCTCATGTTAAATATTTTAAATGTGATTCTTTTTTCCACAATAACGTGAACCGAAACTTTTCTGCTGCTGCCGAGCCGACATCCCGGCAGGAGCCGGTGCCGCCGGTGCCGGAGCCGGTTCTTACCGTCGGGGAGGACCGTCCTCATCTTCAGGTAGCTGCTGGTCAGCCGGATGATGGACGCCTTGTCCAGCTGGGTGGTGATGGCGGCTGGCAGCGGCAGCAGCTTGGCCAGCTCGTAGAACTCCCCGTTCTCCTTCTCCCGGCGCGTCTTCGCTGCGTTCCTGCATTTCTCCTTCATCTCCACAGGTTCACAGTCCTGGTGCGTAAAAGTCAGTCCGGCCGCGCCTCCGCCCGCAGGACGGGGTGGGCGAGAGCTGGACACGACTCCCCCCGGTCCGGATCAGGAGGAGCAGCGTTCTGCGGCTCTGTCCGGGCGGTTATGCCGGCGGGGCGTCCCGTCGGTCCTCCTCGATCCGGGAGGCGCGTCCCGCTCCGGGACAGGAGAGGAACCGAGTGGGAATGATGGGGGTGACGACAGGACGGCAGGAAAACTGTCATCACGATCCAGCAGTTAGACACCCCCCCTCCTCTCCTTCATTCCCCCCACCCCCATTGGGGTGAGACACCACATTTAAATCATAAGAATTAATCATTCTTTTATTCCACTCATTTTATTTCTTTACAGCTGCAACAGGATTTTTTGTAGTTCGAGAAAACAACAACAAAAACAACAGCAAAAACAACAACAAAAAACAACAACAACAACAATAATAACAACAGCAATAACAACAACAATACACATGACCACATCAATTTTACGCATCAATTCCTTGTGCGTAAAAGTGACTCCATCCGCACCTCCACCCACAGACGTGGGAAGGGGTGACTGAGAGGTTAAATTAAGCAAATTTATTTAATTCAACCATTAAATTAAACAAATTATGAAACAAATTAACTGAAACACGCGTGAATGAGGGTTGGTTCACGGGACTGTAATAATCTAAATATATTGTCAATGTGTTTTTTTAAGGGACATTAACTACAATTTAAATTTATGGGTAAATCTGACTTGTAATTTTTTTGGGCTCTATTTGGGGATTTGATGGAGGAGACAGGGTTAGATGGAGGAAACTGATTCGCTGTGACCCCTGAAGGGAAAAAGCCGAAAGGAGAAGAAGAATATTTGGGGTGCATGCGGTATAAAACTGTTTCCTACTTACATTTTTAAAAATGTAAACAATTTTGCGAATTTGGAAAACGATTGTTTGAAAGTTATATACATATCAAAGAATGTGTCTAAACTGACTCTGAAGAAAAGGCAATCATTTGTTAATGACTTATAAAACTAGGTCACTCAAAAGCTTCAAAATCTGTTTTTCTCCAGATTTTACAAACTCTGATGACAAAAAGGAAGGAAATGCAAACAAAGAAACCTGCATTCAGTTTTTCTCCACGACTCAACTTAAAAGCAGGCAGAGAAAATACACGTTGAGAGGTGGAGGAAATTCATGTGTCTAACACAACCAAAAATTGCAGACCATTATAGAAACAAGAGCCAGCATTCTGTGTTTCTAGTAGAAACAAACCAATGACAGCGTTAATGTTTCTACATGCAGCCTTCTCGTTGCTTTGTGTGTCTCCCTGACTGAAGCAGACATCCAGAGGATAACAGCTGATGTTTTCTGATGGTATTTTAATTCCAGTTTAGGTCAAGTTAACGTGTGACGTGAACACTTGTGTGAACTGATTCCACCAATGAAACGTGACCGTTGTTCATTTAGTCCTAGATGTTGTATCGAGGAGTCCACCAGGGGGCGCTGTTGTTCCCCTGACGGAGCTGTGCTGCTCCTCGTTCACCCACCGGATGTGGTTTCCAGTCGGACATAATTAAGGTAACACACGTCTCCTCACGTGGGGCAGCGGAGCTGTGGACCGAGAAGCTGAAGGAGGAGAACGAGTGAGTTTTTGTTTCAGCTTTAACAACATCTGAACGTTACCGGAAGCCGTTAGTCCGCTGGCCGAGACAGTCTGCCCCTGTGTCTACTGCCCCTGTGTCTACTGCCCCTGTGTCTACTGCCCCTGTGTCTACTGCCCCTGTGTCTTCTGCCCCTGTGTCTGCTGCCTGTGTCTGTTGCCCCTGTGTCTGCTGCCCCTATGTCTACTGCCCCTGTGTCTACTGCCCCTGTGTCTGCTGCCTGTGTCTGCTGCCCCTGTGTCTGCTGCCCCTATGTCTACTGCCCCTGTGTCTACTGCCCCTGTGTCTGCTGTCCCTGTGTCTACTGTTATTGTGTCTACTGCCCCTGTGTCTACTGCCCGTGTCTGCTGCCCCTGTGTCTGCTGTCCCTGTGTCTCCTGCCCCTGTGTCTACTGCCCCTGTGTCTACTGCCCCTGTGTCTGCTGCCTGTGTCTGTTGCCCCTGTGTCTGCTGCCCCTATGTCTACTGCCCCTGTGTCTGCTGCCCCTTTGTCTGCTGTCCCTGTGTCTACTGTTATTGTGTCTACTGCCCCTGTGTCTACTGCCCCTGTGTCTACTGCCCCTGTGTCTGCTGCCTGTGTCTGTTGCCCCTGTGTCTACTGCCCCTGTGTCTACTGCCCCTGTGTCTACTGCCCCTGTGTCTACTGCCCCTGTGTCTACTGCCCCTGTGTCTGCTGCCTGTGTCTGTTGCCCCTGTGTCTGCTGCCCCTATGTCTACTGCCCCTGTGTCTACTGCCCCTGTGTCTGCTGCCTGTGTCTGCTGCCCCTGTGTCTGCTGCCCCTATGTCTACTGCCCCTGTGTCTACTGCCCCTGTGTCTGCTGTCCCTGTGTCTACTGTTATTGTGTCTACTGCCCCTGTGTCTACTGCCTGTGTCTGCTGCCCCTGTGTCTGCTGTCCCTATGTCTACTGCCCCTGTGTCTACTGCCCCTGTGTCTACTGCCCCTGTGTCTACTGCCCCTGTGTCTGCTGCCTGTGTCTGTTGCCCCTGTGTCTGCTGCCCCTGTGTCTACTGCCCCTGTGTCTACTGCCCCTTTGTCTGCTGTCCCTGTGTCTACTGTTATTGTGTCTACTGCCCCTGTGTCTACTGCCACTGTGTCTGCTGCCTGTGTCTGTTGCCCCTGTGTCTGCTGCCCCTATGTCTACTGCCCCTGTGTCTACTGCCCCTGTGTCTGCTGTCCCTGTGTCTACTGTTATTGTGTCTACTGCCCCTGTGTCTGCTGCCCCTGTGTCTACTGCCCCTGTGTCTGCTGTCCCTGTGTCTACTGTTAATGTGTCTACTGCCCCTGTGTCTACTGCCCCTGTGTCTACTGCCCGTGTCTGCTGCCCCTGTGTCTGCTGTCCCTATGTCTACTGCCCCTGTGTCTACTGTTATTGTGTCTACTGTTATTGTGTCTACTGCCCCTGTGTCTACTGCCCCTGTGTCTGCTGCCCCTATGTCTACTGCCCCTGTGTCTACTGCCCCTGTGTCTGCTGCCCCTATGTCTACTGCCCCTGTGTCTGCTGCCCCTATGTCTACTGCCCCTGTGTCTACTGCCCCTGTGTCTGCTGTCCCTGTGTCTGCTGCCCCTATGTCTACTGCCCCTGTGTCTGCTGCCCCTGTGTCTGCTGCCTGTGTCTGTTGCCCCTGTGTCTGCTGCCCCTTTGTCTTCTGCCCCTGTGTCTACTGCCCCTGTGTCTGCTGCCTGTGTCTGCTGCCCCTGTGTCTGCTGCCCCTATGTCTACTGCCCCTGTGTCTACTGCCCCTGTGTCTGCTGCCCCTGTGTCTACTGAAAATGTGTCTACTGCCCCTGTGTCTGCTGCCCCTGTGTCTGCTGCCCCTATGTCTACTGCCCCTGTGTCTTCTGCCCCTGTGTCTACTGCCCCTGTGTCTACTGTCCCTGTGTCTACTGTTATTGTGTCTACTGCCCCTGTCTGCTGCCCCTGTGTCTGCTGCCCCTGTGTCTACTGCCCCTGTGTCTACTGCCCCTGTGTCTGCTGTCCCTGTGTCTGCTGCCCCTGTGTCTGCTGCCCCTGTGTCTGCTGCCCCTGTGTCTGCTGCCCCTGTGTCTACTGTTATTGTGTCTACTGCCCCTGTGTCTGCTGCCCCTGTGTCTACTGTCCCTGTGTCTACTGCCCCTGTGTCTACTGTTATTGTGTCTACTGCCCCTGTGTCTACTGCCCCTGTGTCTACTGTTATTGTGTCTACTGCCCCTGTGTCTGCTGCCCGTGTCTGCTGCCCCTGTGTCTGCTGCCCCTGTGTCTACTGCCACTGTGTCTGCTGCCCGTGTCTGCTGCCCCTGTGTCTGCTGCCCCTGTGTCTGCTGCCCCTGTGTCTACTGCCCCTGTGTCTGCTGTCCCTGTGTCTACTGCCCCTGTGTCTACTGTCCCTGTGTCTACTGTTATTGTGTCTACTGCACCTGTGTCTACTGCCCCTGTGTCTACTGTTATTGTGTCTACTGCCCCTGTGTCTACTGTCCCTGTGTCTGCTGTCCCTGTGTCTACTGTTATTGTGTCTACTGCCCCTGTGTCTGCTGCCCGTGTCTGCTGCCCCTGTGTCTGCTGCCCCTATGTCTACTGCCCCTGTGTCTACTGCCCCTGTGTCTACTGCCCCTGTGTCTGCTGTCCCTGTGTCTACTGCCCCTGTGTCTGCTGCCCCTGTGTCTGCTGCCCCTGTGTCTACTGTAATTGTGTCTACTGCCCCTGTGTCTACTGCCCCTGTGTCTGCTGCCCCTGTGTCTACTGTTATTGTGTCTACTGCCCCTGTGTCTGCTGCCCCTGTGTCTACTGTCCCTGTGTCTACTGCCCCTGTGTCTACTGCCCCTGTGTCTGCTGTTGGGTACGGTGTAGGGTACGGTGTCGGGTACGGTGTCGAGTACGGTGTCGAGTACGGTGTCGGGTACGGTTTCGGGTACGGTGTCGGGTACGGTGTAGGGTACGGTGTAGGGTACGGTGTCGGGTACGGTGTTGGGTACGGTGTTGGGTACGGTGTCGGGTACGGTGTAGGGTACGGTGTTGGGTACGGTGTAGGGTACGGTGTCGGGTACGGTGTAGAGTACGGTGTAGGGTACGGTGTAGGGTACGGTGTAGGGTACGGTGTAGGGTACGGTGTCGGGTACGGTGTCGAGTAAGGTGTCGGGTACGGTGTCGGGTACGGTGTAGGGTACGGTGTAGGGTACGGTGTTGGGTACGGTGTAGGGTACGGTGTAGGGTACGGTGTCGGGTACGGTGTCGGGTACGGTGTCGAGTAAGGTGTCGGGTACGGTGTAGGGTACGGTGTTGGGTACGGTGTTGGGTATGGTGTTGGGTATGGTGTATTGCGTTGATTAGAGCTGTTGGACTGACCCGGCCAGGACCAGTCCAGGTTGCCCTTCCCCAGGCTCTGGCTCTGCTTCAGGATTTGAGTCATTTTCACACAAAGTGAACTGATGTCTTTATTTAAAGGTACCTCCACCCTGATTTTAGTTTTCAACACACAATTTTGCTGAATTTGTCCTCAGACTAAAATGCGAAAGAAAAGAAAAGCAAAGACCCAAGATGGAGGCAAAGGGCTTGATAAGCAGTGCCCCCCTAAACAGGGCAGGGTGGGCCCTCCGTCACCTCTGAGCTTCCACAGTCCAGCATCCCTGTTCAGCAGCCTCATCCAGCCTATGGACACAGATCAGTTCTTCAGGGAGTACTGGGAGAAGAAGCCCCTCCACCTGCAGAGGTGTGACCCCCCCACCGCTGCCTACTACCACTCTCTGTTCCAGCTGTCCGACCTGCAGAGCCTTTGTTCCCAAGGTCTTCAGTATTACAGGGACGTCAACGTCGTTCGCTGTGTCAGTGGCAAGAAAAAGGTTCTCAACAAGCAGGGGCAGGTCAAGGACAGCGTTCTCAGGAAGAACCTAGTCCAGGATAAGGCCACCATCCAGTTCCACCAGCCGCAGAGGTTCAAGGTGAGGCTGGTGTTTCAGTCTGGTCAGTTTTAAGTAATACAAAATGAATTATGTAATAACTGAATGCCATTCACAGTGTCAACGCACGTGGCCCGTGAAATATTGAAAACAACTGTCTCACTGAAGTATTTGACATCATCTGAATATTTTAACGGCTCGGATATTCACAGCCATGTTTAAACTAAGGGTTCATGGGACATAGGAGCCGTTGTTTTCCTCCTCTCCCATTCATTTGTTCAATATGTTTACGTGGAGGTCAGTCAATAAACGACCCCTCCACAAATAGTCGATTATTCTGTGTTTATAGAATAACAGGATTTCCAAAGCCTTTATTATTTAATAAGTATAATAAAACTTGTCATTAGCATTCTAGCAGCAACATTGTTAAATATATAATATATAAACCAAATTTTGAGACTAATTTTTGAAGATCTCCTTGAACTTCTGCAAATGAAGGATGTTTTCTTCACTTGTTCTATTTGATTGGTCAGAGGTTTCAAGTTTCCAAATAAATAAATAAATTCAGCAAAGTTGGTTTGTTCTTGTGAATAAATCAGGTTTTTACTCCCCAACCACAAGGTGATGGGATGAGGGGATAGTCTGTAATCTCTCTCTGTCCACATACCAGCGTCACCACACTTTACCACACCGTGGTACCGCGTTATTGTGACGTGGGATGTGTAGAATTCGAAGTTTTTGATCTGCAGTGATTATTTGTCCAAACTTGTGTGGTTTGTTTCTCGTTCGTGGTCAGGATGAGTTATGGAGGATCCAGGAGAAGCTGGAGTGTTTCTTCGGAGCCTTGGTGGGTTCTAACGTCTACATCACGCCACAGGGGTCCCAGGGTCTCCCAGTTCACTATGATGACGTTGAGGTACCACACTGGATCCATCACTGCATTTACACTGATTACCTCACTGGGAGCTGTTCACAGCATGTCTGAAGGACTCACTGGTGACAGGCCAACAAGGATTCCACTGCTGGAAAAAAATTGTATACCATACCATAGACTTCTACTAAAATCACTTTTACTGGGGGTAGGAGGTAGTCTGCTGGGGTAGAGGGTAGTCTACTGGGGTAGAGGGTAGTCTACTGGAGGTGGGGGTAGTCTACTGGAGGTGGGGGCAGTCTACTGCGGGTAGAGGGTAGTCTACTGGGGTAGAGGGTAGTCTACTGGAGGTGGGGGTAGTCTACTGGAGGTGGGGGCAGTCTACTGTGGGTAGGGGGTAGTCTACTGGGGGTAGGGGGTAGTCTACTGGAGGTGGGGGTAGTCTACTGGAGGTGGGGTGTAGTCTACTGGGGGTAGGGGGTAGTCTACTGGGGGTAGGGGGTAGTCTACTGGAGGTGGGGGTAGTCTACTGGAGGTGGGGTGTAGTTTACTGGAGGTGGGAGTAGTCTACTGGAGGTGGGGGTCGTCTACTGGAGGTGGGGTGTAGTTTACTGGGGGTAGGGGGTAGTCTACTGGGGGTAGGGGGTAGTCTACTGGAGGTGGGGTGTAGTTTACTGGAGGTGGGGGTAGTCTACTGGAGGTGGGGGTCGTCTACTGGAGGTGGGGTGTAGTTTACTGGAGGTGGGGGTAGTCTACTGGGGGTAGGGGTATTCTACTGGACTGCTACCCGCTGCAGAGGAACAGGGGGAAAATATGAGTCCTGGACCAACATGTCTGGACCTGATCCCTCACCTTCTACCTGCTACCTTCACTCCTGAAGCTCCTCCTCTTTGTCCAGGTGTTCATTCTGCAGCTGGAGGGGCAGAAACGCTGGCGTCTCTATAGTCCCACTGTTCCCCTGGCAACAGAGTACAGCACAGAGTCAGAGGACAGGATCGGATGCCCGACTCATGACATCATACTGCAGGTATAGTACCGTAGATATGCGCTGTGTGTGTATACACACACATTAATACGTGTTACACCACATAAATCATCACACCCCCCCCCCCACAGGCTGGAGATCTGCTCTATTTCCCCAGAGGGACCATCCATCAAGCTGGTACCCCTGTGGGTGTGGAGCGTTCCACCCACCTGACGCTGAGCACCTACCAGAGAATGTAGGGTGTGCCCCCCCCGCGCACACACACACACACACACACACACACACACACATACACACACACACACACACACACACACACACACACACACACACACACACACACACACACACACACACACACACACACTGGTTTACACCACCAGTAAATGACACCACCAGTAAATAACACCACTAGTAAATAACACCACTAGTAAATAACACCACTAGTAAATGACACCACCAGTAAATAACACCACCAGTAAATAACACCACTAGTAAATAACACCACTAGTAAATAACACCACCAGTAAATGACACCACTAGTAAATAACACCACCAGTAAATAACACCACCAGTAAATAACACCACCAGTAAATAACACCACTAGTAAATAACACCACCAGTAAATAACACCACCAGTAAATGACACCACCAGTAAATAACACCACAAGTAAATAACACCACCAGTAAATAACACCACCAGTAAATGACACCACCAGTAAATAACACCACTAGTAAATAACACCACCAGTAAATAACACCACCAGTAAATAACACCACCAGTAAATAACACCACCAGTAAATGACACCACCAGTAAATAACACCACTAGTAAATAACACCACCAGTAAATAACACCACTAGTAAATAACACCACCAGTAAATAACACCACCAGTAAATGACACCACCAGTAAATGACACCACCAGTAAATAACACCACCAGTAAATGACACCACCAGTAAATAACACCACTAGTAAATAACACCACCAGTAAATAACACCACTAGTAAATAACACCACCAGTAAATAACACCACCAGTAAATAACACCACCAGTGAATGACACCACCAGTAAATAACACCACTAGTAAATAACACCACCAGTAAATGACACCACCAGTAAATAACACCACTAGTAAATAACACCACCAGTAAATAACACCACCAGTAAATGACACCACCAGTAAATGACACCACCAGTAAATGACACCACCAGTAAATAACACCACCAGTAAATGACACCACCAGTAAATGACACCACCAGTAAATGACACCACCAGTAAATGACACCACCAGTAAATAACACCACCAGTAAATAACACCACCAGTAAATAACACCACCAGTAAATAACACCACCAGTAAATGACACCACCAGTAAATGACACCACCAGTAAATAACACCACCAGTAAATAACACCACCAGAAAATAACACCACCAGTAAATGACACCACCAGTAAATTACACCACCAGTAAATGACACCACCAGTAAATAACACCACTAGTAAATGACACCACCAGTAAATGACACCACCAGTAAATGACACCACCAGTAAATAACACCACCAGTAAATGACACCACCAGTAAATGACACCACCAGTAAATGACACCACCAGTAAATTACACCACCAGTAAATAACACCACCAGTAAATGACACCACCAGTAAATAACACCACCAGTAAATAACACCACCAGTAAATAACACCACCAGTAAATGACACCACCAGTAAATGACACCACCAGTAAATGACACCGCCAGTAAATAACACCGCCAGTAAATGACACCACCAGTAAATAACACCACCAGTAAATAACACCACCAGTAAATGAAACAACCAGTAAATAACACCACCAGTAAATAACACCGCCAGTAAATGACACCGCCAGTAAATAACACCGCCAGTAAATAACACCGCCAGTAAATAACACCACCAGTAAATGACACCACCAGTAAATAACACCACCAGTAAATAACACCACCAGTAAATAACACCACCAGTAAATGACACCGCCAGTAAATAACACCGCCAGTAAATGACACCACCAGTAAATGACACCACCAGTAAATGACACCACCAGTAAATAACACCACCAGTAAATAACACCACCAGTAAATAACACCACCAGAAAAAAACACCACCAGTAAATAACACCACCAGTAAATGACACCACCAGTAAATGACACCACCAGTAAATAACACCACCAGTAAATGACACCACCAGTAAATAACACCACCAGTAAATAACACCACCAGTAAATAAAACCAACAGTAAATGACACCACCAGTAAATAACACCACCAGTAAATAACACCACCAGAAAATGACACCACCAGTAAATAACACCACCAGTAAATAACACCACTAGTAAATGACACCACCAGTAAATAACACCACCAGTAAATAACACCACCAGTAAATAACACCACCAGTAAATAACACCACCAGTGAATGACACCACCAGTAAATAACACCACCAGTAAATGACACCACCAGTAAATAACACCACCAGTAAATAACACCACCAGTAAATGACACCACCAGTAAATAACACCACTAGTAAATGACACCACCAGTAAATAACACCACCAGTAAATAACACCACTAGTAAATAACACCACTAGTAAATGACACCACCAGTAAATAACACCACCAGTAAATAACACCACCAGTAAATGACACCACCAGTAAATAACACCACCAGTGAATGACACCACCAGTAAATTACACCACCAGTAAATAACACCACCAGTAAATAACACCACCAGTGAATGACACCACCAGTAAATGACACCACCAGTAAATGACACCACCAGTAAATAACACCATCAGTAAATAACACCACCAGTAAATAACACCACCAGTAAATAACACCACCAGTAAATAACACCACCAGTAAATAACACCACCAGTAAATGACACCACCAGTAAATAACACCACCAGTAAATGACACCACCAGTAAATAACACCACCAGTAAATAACACCACCAGTGAATGACACCACCAGTAAATGACACCACCAGTAAATAACACCACCAGTAAATAACACCATCAGTAAATAACACCACCAGTAAATAACACCACCAGTAAATAACACCACCAGTAAATAACACCACCAGTAAATGACACCACTAGTAAATAACACCACCAGTAAATAACACCACCAGTAAATAACACCACCAGTAAATAACACCACCAGTGAATGACACCACCAGTAAGTAACACCACCAGTAAATAACACCACCAGTAAATAACACCACCAGTAAATAACACCACCAGTAAATAACACCACCAGTAACTAAAACAACCAGTAAATAACACCACCAGTAAATAACACCACCAGTAAATAACACCACCAGTGAATGACACCACCAGTAAATGACACCACCAGTAAATGACACCACCAGTAAATAACACCGCCAGTAAATAACACCGCCAGTAAATAACACCACCAGTAAATAACACCACCAGTAAATAACACCACCAGTAAATAACACCACTAGTAAATAACACCACCAGTAAATAACACCACCAGTAAATAACACCACCAGTAAATAACACCACCAGTGAATGACACCACCAGTAAGTAACACCACCAGTAAATTACACCACCAGTAAATAACACCACCAGTAAATAACACCACCAGTGAATGACACCACCAGTAAATAACACCACCAGTGAATGACACCACCAGTAAATGACACCACCAGTAAATAACACCACCAGTAAATGACACCACCAGTGAATGACACCACCAGTAAATAACACCACCAGTGAATGACACCACCAGTAAATAACACCACCAGTAAATAACACCACCAGTAAATAACCCCACCAGTAAATGACACCACCAGTAAATAACACCACCAGTAAATAACACCACCAGTAAATAACACCACCAGTAAATGACACCACCAGTAAATAACACCACCAGTAAATAACACCACCAGTAAATAACACCACCAGTAAATAACACCACCAGTAAATGACACCACCAGTGAATGACACCACCAGTAAGTAACACCACCAGTAAATAACACCACCAGTAAGTAACACCACCAGTAAATAACACCACCAGTAAATAACACCACCAGTAAATGACACCACCAGTAAATAACACCACCAGTGAATGACACCACCAGTAAATGACACCACCAGTAAATAACACAACCAGTAAATAACACCACCAGTGAATGACACCACCAGTAAATTACACCACCAGTAAATAACACCATCAGTAAATAACACCACCAGTGAATGACACCACCAGTAAATAACACCACCAGTAAATAACACCACCAGTAAATAACACCACCAGTAAATGACACCACCAGTAAATAACACCACCAGTAAATGACACCACCAGTAAATAACACCACCAGTAAATGACACAACAAGTAAATAACACCACCAGTAAATAACACCACCAGTGAATGACACCACCAGTAAATGACACCACCAGTAAATAACACCACCAGTAAATTACACCACCAGTGAATGACACCACCAGTAAATAACACCACCAGTAAATAACACCACCAGTAAATAACACCACCAGTAAATGACACCACCAGTAAATAACACCACCAGTAAATAACACCACCAGTAAGTAACACCACCAGTAAATAACACCACTAGTAAATAACACCACCAGTGAATGACACCACCAGTAAATAACACCACTAGTAAATAACACCACTAGTAAATAACACCACTAGTAAATGACACCACCAGCAAATAACACCACCAGTAAATAACACCACCAGTAAATAACACCACCAGTAAATGACACTCCTGGTAAAGTAGTGGAACATTTGAATACTGAAGTGAATCAATTCCACAGTAAATGTACTATAATGGTGATACAGTCACATGACTGATGAGTACACAGATTCGTACACATGTCGTACATGAATAACACTGTTAATGCTGCGTGTAGCGTGTGTAATGCTATGTAGCAGCTACATGACCACACACACCAGTGTGTAGGTCAGTCCCACAGTAAAGGATTCCTTTCACACCTTTTCACACCGGTCTAGTTTAGGTTCTGTGAGGTGAAGCAAACCTCTGGTGAACACCCGTTAGTGAACGAGGTTCACTGCTGACGGCTCACAACACCTGTGGGTTTAAACACTCGTCTGTGCTGTGTCCTCAGGTCTCGGGGCGACCTGCTGCTGGACGCCTTTCCCTCCCTCCTGCTGGACGGCAGCAGGTGTGAAGTCAGCCTGAGGGAGGGTCTGCCCCCCAGGTTCTTACTGGTGAACACCCAGTTTACCGTCTGACAGACACCAGTCTGGAAGTTTACATTTGTTATGTCTATGTTCTATGTATATTTTAATGTGTGTGTGTGTGTGTGTGTGTGTGTGTGTGTGTGTGTGTGTGTGTGTGTGTGTGTGTGTGTGTGTGTGTGTGTGTGCAGGGCACCAGTGACTGCCCCCACATCAGAGCCCACCTGGCCTCCAGCCTCAGGTGTCTGGCTGAGGGGGTGGAGTCGGGGGCGCTAGAGGTGCGCTCCCCCCTCATGAGGAGGGACTTCCTGCTGAACAGACTGCCCCCATACAGCGGCCAGCTGCTGACCCCTGGTGTGTATGTGTGTGTGTGTGTGTGTGTGTGTGTGTGTGTGTGTGTGTGTGTGTGTGTGTGTGTGTGTGTGTGTGTGTGTGTGTGTGTGTGTGTGTGTGTGTGTGTGTGTGTGTGTGTGTGCTTGCAAGCGTTCACGTTGATGGTGATTTGTTTTCATGCATGTTTCCTGACTCTGGTTGAGTCCAGATGTTTGACCGTGTGTGTGTGTGTGTGTGTGTGTGTGTGTGTGTGTGTGTGTGTGTGTTACAGCTGGGAGGACCCCCACCCTGGAGGACGTGGTGTGTTTGAGGTTTAAGGACCACGTGTTGGTGACGGTGGAGCCCAGCCAGCAGACACCAGTGAGTGTTTCACCTCCTGCCTCCAGTGTTTCAGTCCTGTTTCAGCTCATCTGTGTGTGTGTGTGTGTGTGTGTGTGTGTGTGTGTGTGTGTGTGTGTGTGTGTGTGTGTGTGTGTGTGTGTGTGTGTGTGTGTGTGTGTGTGTGTGTGTGTTTCAGGAGGAGGCCACAGATCCGGCCGTCATCGTCCTCCATTCTCTGACAAACCGAAGGGAGACCCACATGATGGGGGCGTGTGAGGAAGAGGAGGAGCAGGACGCCTTTGGGGTGAGATGATTGAAGATCTCCTGCTGGGACACCTTCATGGACACCAGCAGGAACCACTGCATGGTGTGGTGACTTGGGTCCTGTGGTCCTGGTCTCGTCTAACCCCTGATGCCTCCTGTTCAGGGCCTGCGGTTCCCCCTGTCCCACCTCCAGGCCCTGCAGACGCTCCAGCAGGCGGAGCGTCTGCCGGTGGCCCAGCTGCAGCTCCCCAGCGCGGAGGAGCGTCTGCGTCTGGTGGTGTCCCTGTGGAGCGAGAGCCTGCTGCTCGTTGTGGAGGAAGAGAGCGTCTGACGGGCGTCACGTTTTAACAACGTCTTAACATCTCGTTTTTACCTGGTTTTATCCTTTACTAAATGTGTCCCGATGCCCCCCCCCCCCGTCTGTCTGCTCTCAGCTGTAACGGGAGGTGATTATTTGTGTGTGACACAGGGAGAACATGTGTGACGTGTTTCTGGTTCTTCCTCCAGGTGTTTGGTGTGAGTGTGAAGACGTTTTGCTGCTGTAAGACATTAAACAGTCACCATTAAACACCGTACAATCAGGGTAAATAACTACCCCTTCAAGTTTAAATGTTTAAAGCCCTATTTAAAATAAAACTTTTATGTCATAATAAATTTCACATGATATCTTGTGTGTTTTTTCTTTTCCTTTATGACTTGAGGTGTACCACTGGTTTACATCAGGTCCTCAGCCCTAAAAAGAATTCTATATATTTAAATCATGTATG
>CM023609.1:27195279-27205279 GCA_013358685.1 Antennarius maculatus | reverse complement strand
GACAGGTGTGGTGTGTGACAGGTGTGATGTGTGACAGGTGTGATGTGTGACAGGTGTGATGTGTGACAGGTGTGATGTGTGACAGGTGTGGTGTGTGACAGGTGTGATGTGTGACAGGTGTGGTGTGTGACAGGTGTGATGTGTGACAGGTGTGGTGTGTGACAGGTGTGATGTGTGACAGGTGTGGTGTGTGACAGGTGTGGTGTGTGAAGCTGGCCTCGTACAAACATTCACACAAACACACAAACACACAAAACCCACTCCCCAGCGTTCTGCATGCTGTGAGCCCAGCGGGGGTCATGAAGAGTCGCTCCTCCTCCCCCTCATTATTCTGGTGACCCTCTGGTTCCAGGTTGGCGGAGGAGATGAACATGCCGTCCCTTCCAGAGATGCTGTTTGGAGAGAACGTGCTGCGTATCCAACACGCCTCCGGCTACGGCATCGAGTTCAACGCCACCGACGCCCTGAGGAGGGTCAACAACATGGAGGACGCTGTGAAGGTGGCGTGTGCTCAGGAGTGGCTGGAGAGCAGGTGAGGGGAGGGCCAGCGTCCTGTCAGAGCCACCAATGCCCCCCACTGTGCCACCAATGCCCCCCACTGTGCAACCAATGCCCCCCACTGTGCAACCAATGCCCTCCCACTGCTCCAAGCGAGGGCATGTGGATGTGGTGTTACCCCGTCTCTGTGGTGTTACCCCGTCTCTGTGGTGTTACCCCGTCTCTGTGGTGTTACCCCGTCTCTGTGGTGTTACCCCGTCTCTGCGGTGTTACCCCATCTCTGTGGTGTTACCCTGTCTCTGTGGTGTTACCCCGTCTCTGTGGTGTTACCCCGTCTCTGCGGTGTTACCCCGTCTCTGTGGTGTTACCCCGTCTCTGCGGTGTTACCCTGTCTCTGCGGTGTTACCCTGTCTCTGCGGTGTTACCCCGTCTCTGTGGTGTTACCCCGTCTCTGCAGTGTTACCCTGTCTCTGTGGTGTTACCCTGTCTCTGTGGTGTTACCCCGTCTCTACGGTATTACCCCGTCTCTGTGGTGTTACCCCGTCTCTGTGGTGTTACCCCGTCTCCGTGGTGTTACCCCATCTCTGCGGTGTTACCCCATCTCTGCGGTGTTACCCCGTCTCTGTGGTGTTACCCCGTCTCTGCGGTGTTACCCCATCTCTGTGGTGTTACCCCGTCTCTGTGGTGTTACCCCATCTCTGCGGTGTTACCCCGTCTCTGTGGTGTTACCCCGTCTCTGTGTTGTTACCCCGTCTCTGTGGTGTTACCCCGTCTCTGTGGTGTTACCCCGTCTCTGCGGTGTTACCCCGTCTCTGTGGTGTTACCCCGTCTCTGTGGTGTTACCCCGTCTCTGCGGTGTTACCCTGTCTCTGTGGTGTTACCCCGTCTCTGCGGTGTTACCCTGTCTCTGCGGTGTTACCCTGTCTCTGCGGTGTTACCCCGTCTCTGTGGTGTTACCCCGTCTCTGCGGTGTTACCCTGTCTCTGTGGTGTTACCCCGTCTCTGCGGTATTACCCCGTCTCTGTGGTGTTACCCCGTCTCTGTGGTGTTACCCCGTCTCCGTGGTGTTACCCCATCTCTGCGGTGTTACCCCATCTCTTCGGTGTTACCCCGTCTCTGTGGTGTTACCCCGTCTCTGTGGTGTTACCCCATCTCTGCGGTGTTACCCCGTCTCTGTGGTGTTACCCCGTCTCTGTGGTGTTACCCCGTCTCTGCGGTGTTACCCCGTCTCTGTGGTGTTACCCTGTCTCTGTGGTGTTACCCCGTCTCTGTGGTGTTACCCCGTCTCTGTGGTGTTACCCCGTCTCTGCGGTGTTACCCCGTCTCTGTGGTGTTACCCCGTCTCTGTGGTGTTACCCCGTCTCTGCGGTGTTACCCCGTCTCTGCGGTGTTACCCCGTCTCTGCGGTGTTACCCTGTCTCTGCGGTGTTACCCTGTCTCTGCGGTGTTACCCCGTCTCTGTGGTGTTACCCCGTCTCTGCGGTGTTACCCCGTCTCTGTGGTGTTACCCCGTCTCTGCGGTATTACCCCGTCTCTGTGGTGTTACCCCGTCTCTGTGGTGTTACCCCGTCTCCGTGGTGTTACGCCATCTCTGCGGTGTTACCCCATCTCTGCGGTGTTACCCCGTCTCTGTGGTGTTACCCCGTCTCTGCGGTGTTACCCCGTCTCTGAGGTGTTACCCCATCTCTGTGGTGTTACCCCGTCTCTGAGGTGTTACCCCATCTCTGCGGTGTTACCCCGTCTCTGTGGTGTTACCCCGTCTCTGTGGTGTTACCCCGTCTCTGTGGTGTTACCCCGTCTCTGTGGTGTTACCCCGTCTCTGCGGTGTTACCCCGTCTCTGTGGTGTTACCCCGTCTCTGTGGTGTTACCCCGTCTCTGCGGTGTTACCCTGTCTCTGTGGTGTTACCCCGTCTCTGCGGTGTTACCCTGTCTCTGCGGTGTTACCCTGTCTCTGCGGTGTTACCCCGTCTCTGTGGTGTTACCCCGTCTCTGCGGTGTTACCCTGTCTCTGCGGTGTTACCCCTTCTCTGTGGTGTTACCCCGTCTCTGTGGTGTTACCCCATCTCTGCGGTGTTACCCCGTCTCTGTGGTGTTACCCCGTCTCTGTGGTGTTACCCCGTCTCTGCGGTGTTACCCCGTCTCTGTGGTGTTACCCTGTCTCTGTGGTGTTACCCCGTCTCTGTGGTGTTACCCCGTCTCTGCGGTGTTACCCTGTCTCTGTGGTGTTACCCCGTCTCTGTGGTGTTACCCCGTCTCTGTGGTGTTACCCAGTCTCTGTGGTGTTACCCCGTCTCTGCGGTATTACCCCATCTCTGTGGTGTTACCCCGTCTCTGTGGTGTTACCCCGTCTCCGTGGTGTTACCCCATCTCTGCGGTGTTACCCCATCTCTGCGGTGTTACCCCGTCTCTGTGGTGTTACCCCGTCTCTGTGGTGTTACCCCATCTCTGCGGTGTTACCCCGTCTCTGTGGTGTTACCCCGTCTCTGTGGTGTTACCCCGTCTCTGCGGTGTTACCCCGTCTCTGTGGTGTTACCCTGTCTCTGTGGTGTTACCCCGTCTCTGTGGTGTTACCCCGTCTCTGTGGTGTTACCCCGTCTCTGTGGTGTTACCCCGTCTCTGTGGTGTTACCCCGTCTCTGCAGTGTTACCCTGTCTCCGTGGTGTTACCCCATCTCTGCGGTGTTACCCCATCTCTGCGGTGTTACCCCGTCTCTGTGGTGTTACCCCGTCTCTGCGGTGTTACCCCATCTCTGTGGTGTTACCCCGTCTCTGTGGTGTTACCCCATCTCTGCGGTGTTACCCCGTCTCTGTGGTGTTACCCCTTCTCTGTGGTGTTACCCCGTCTCTGCGGTGTTACCCCGTCTCTGTGGTGTTACCCTGTCTCTGTGGTGTTACCCCGTCTCTGTGGTGTTACCCCGTCTCTGTGGTGTTACCCCTTCTCTGCGGTGTTACCCCGTCTCTGCGGTGTTACCCTGTCTCTGCGGTGTTACCCCGTCTCTGCGGTGTTACCCTGTCTCTGTGGTGTTACCCCGTCTCTGTGGTGTTACCCCGTCTCTGTGGTGTTACCCCGTCTCTGCGGTGTTACCCCGTCTCTGCGGTGTTACCCTGTCTCTGTGGTGTTACCCCGTCTCTGCGGTGTTACCCTGTCTCTGCGGTGTTACCCTGTCTCTGCGGTGTTACCCCGTCTCTGTGGTGTTACCCCGTCTCTGCGGTGTTACCCTGTCTCTGTGGTGTTACCCCGTCTCTGCGGTATTACCCCGTCTCTGTGGTGTTACCCCGTCTCTGCAGTGTTACCCCGTCTCTGTGGTGTTACCCTGTCTCTGTGGTGTTACCCCGTCTCTGTGGTGTTACCCCGTCTCTGTGGTGTTACCCTGTCTCTGTGGTGTTACCCTGTCTCTGTGGTGTTACCCCGTCTCTGTGGTGTTACCCCGTCTCTGTGGTGTTACCCAGTCTCTGTGGTGTTACCCCGTCTCTGCGGTGTTACCCCATCTCTGTGGTGTTACCCCGTCTCTGTGGTGTTACCCCATCTCTGCGGTGTTACCCCGTCTCTGTGGTGTTACCCCGTCTCTGAGGTGTTACCCCGTCTCTGCGGTGTTACCCCGTCTCTGTGGTGTTACCCTGTCTCTGTGGGGTTACCCCGTCTCTGCGGTGTTACCCCGTCTCTGTGGTGTTACCCTGTCTCTGTGGTGTTACCCCGTCTCTGTGGTGTTACCCCGTCTCTGTGGTGTTACCCTGTCTCTGTGGTGTTACCCTTTCTCTGTGGTGTTACCCCGTCTCTGTGGTGTTACCCCGTCTCTGTGGTGTTACCCTGTCTCTGTGGTGTTACCCCGTCTCTGCGGTGTTACCCCATCTCTGTGGTGTTACCCCGTCTCTGTGGTGTTACCCCTTCTCTGCGGTGTTACCCCGTCTCTGCGGTGTTACCCCGTCTCTGTGGTGTTACCCTGTCTCTGTGGTGTTACCCCGTCTCTGTGGTGTTACCCCGTCTCTGCGGTGTTACCCCGTCTCTGTGGTGTTACCCCGTCTCTGTGGTGTTACCCCGTCTCTGCGGTGTTACCCCGTCTCTGCGGTGTTACCCTGTCTCTGTGGTGTTACCCCATCTCTGCGGTGTTACCCCGTCTCTGTGGTGTTACCCCGTCTCTGTGGTGTTACCCCATCTCTGCGGTGTTACCCCGTCTCTGTGGTGTTACCCCGTCTCTGTGGTGTTACCCCGTCTCTGCGGTGTTACCCCGTCTCTGTGGTGTTACCCCGTCTCTGTGGTGTTACCCCGTCTCTGTGTTGTTACCCCGTCTCTGAGGTGTTACCCCGTCTCTGCGGTGTTACCCCGTCTCTGTGGTGTTACCCTGTCTCTGTGGTGTTACCCCTTCTCTGCGGTGTTACCCCGTCTCTGTGGTGTTACCCCGTCTCTGCGGTGTTACCCTGTCTCTGCGGTGTTACCCTGTCTCTGTGGTGTTACCCGGTCTCTGTGGTGTTACCCCGTCTCTGCGGTGTTACCCTGTCTCTGTGGTGTTACCCTGTCTCTGAGGTGTTACCCCGTCTCTGTGGTGTTACCCCGTCTCTGTGGTGTTACCCCGTCTCTGCGGTGTTACCCTGTCTCTGTGGTGTTACCCCGTCTCTGTGGTGTTACCCCGTCTCTGTGGTGTTACCCCGTCTCTGTGGTGTTACCCTGTCTCTGTGTTGTTACCCTGTCTCTGTGGTGTTACCCTGTCTCTGTGGTGTTACCCCGTCTCTGCGGTGTTACCCCATCTCTGTGGTGTTACCCCGTCTCTGTGGTGTTACCCCATCTCTGCGGTGTTACCCCGTCTCTGCGGTGTTACCCCGTCTCTGTGGTGTTACCCCGTCTCTGAGGTGTTACCCCGTCTCTGAGTTGTTACCCCGTCTCTGTGGTGTTACCCCGTCTCTGCGGTGTTACCCCGTCTCTGTGGTGTTACCCTGTCTCTGTGGTGTTACCCCGTCTCTGCGGTGTTACCCCGTCTCTGTGGTGTTACCCCGTCTCTGCGGTGTTACCCTGTCTCTGCGGTGTTACCCTGTCTCTGCGGTGTTACCCCGTCTCTGTGGTGTTACCCCGTCTCTGCGGTGTTACCCTGTCTCTGTGGTGTTACCCTGTCTCTGCGGTGTTACCCCGTCTCTGCGGTGTTACCCCGTCTCTGTGGTGTTACCCCGTCTCTGCGGTGTTACCCTGTCTCTGTGGTGTTACCCCGTCTCTGTGGTGTTACCCCGTCTCTGTGGTGTTACCCCGTCTCTGCGGTGTTACCCTGTCTCTGTGGTGTTACCCCGTCTCTGTGGTGTTACCCCGTCTCTGTGGTGTTACCCCGTCTCTGTGGTGTTACCCTGTCTCTGTGTTGTTACCCCGTCTCTGTGGTGTTACCCTGTCTCTGTGGTGTTACCCCGTCTCTGCGGTGTTACCCCATCTCTGTGGTGTTACCCCGTCTCTGTGGTGTTACCCCATCTCTGCGGTGTTACCCCGTCTCTGCGGTGTTACCCCGTCTCTGAGGTGTTACCCCGTCTCTGTGGTGTTACCCCGTCTCTGTGTTGTTACCCCGTCTCTGTGGTGTTACCCCGTCTCTGCGGTGTTACCCCGTCTCTGTGGTGTTACCCTGTCTCTGTGGTGTTACCCCGTCTCTGCGGTGTTACCCCGTCTCTGTGGTGTTACCCCGTCTCTGCGGTGTTACCCTGTCTCTGCGGTGTTACCCAGTCTCTGCGGTGTTACCCCGTCTCTGTGGTGTTACCCCGTCTCTGCGGTGTTACCCTGTCTCTGTGGT
The DNA here is from genome assembly GCA_013358685.1 of Antennarius maculatus. Classification (NCBI taxonomy): domain Eukaryota; kingdom Metazoa; phylum Chordata; class Actinopteri; order Lophiiformes; family Antennariidae; genus Antennarius; species Antennarius maculatus. The sequence goes on along the minus strand of CM023609.1, from coordinate 27,199,022 downwards.
GTTACCCTGTCTCTGCGGTGTTACCCCGTCTCTGTGGTGTTACCCCGTCTCTGTGGTGTTACCCCGTCTCTGCGGTGTTACCCTGTCTCTGTGGTGTTACCCCGTCTCTGTGGTGTTACCCCGTCTCTGTGGTGTTACCCCATCTCTGCCGTCCCTCCAGAGCCGACTCTGAACACTCCAAGGAGGTGGTGAGACCCTACGACTGGACGTACACCACAGACTACAGAGGCACGCTGATCGGGGACGGTGTGCAGATCCAGGTGGGTCACCTCCCGGTGTGGGCGGGGCCAGGTGATGCGTTCACCTGTACCGCTGCTGGGTTTCACTTCATCCTGTCATTGTGAAGGTGATGAAGACGACAGAACGCATAGACCTGGAGAAGCTGAAGGCTCGTGAGCAGATCATGTTCTTTGACGAGGTGCTGCTGTTTGAGGATGAGCTGCACGACCACGGAGTCTCCATGATCAGTGTGAAAATCGTGAGTTTATGATAAAGGTCAAAGGTGACGCTCTTTAAGAGGATTAACCCAGTAGAGAAGCTGCTGCACCTCCAGCTCAGAGAAGACCACAGTGTTTGATCTCAAGCTACTTCCAGACCTTTTCATTATTTTTGTCATTCTGTATCTATATCTATATATCTATGTCTGTATCTATATATATCTGTATCTCTATATATGTCTATATGTATATCTATGTACATTTTGACAGCCGTCTTCTGTTTCTGTGACGCTGCAGAGGGTGATGCCCACCAGTTTCTTCTTACTGATGCGGTTCTTCCTACGGGTGGACGGAGTGCTGATTCGGATAAACGACACACGACTGCATCACGAGGTGAGTTGGTGTGTTCACGTCAGTGAGGGCGGAGAACACGTTTCTCTACAGATGTGGTTACATCCGTGTTGTTCCGCTGTAATGCCTCTGCTGAGCCATCGGTTGTGTCTCTGACCCCAGGCTGGAAACGGTTACATGCTGCGAGAGTTCAGCATGAGGGAAAGCAAAGTGGCAGAACTACAGGTGAGTGTGACACGTGCAAATGCAGCTCCAGTGCAGGTTTTCACAAGAAAACACAACCAAACACGTTCACTTTGGCCCAGAAGTGTGGCTAGTGAGGATAATCGTACGAGCTATTGTCAGTCACATTGTTGCTGTTGTATTTTATATGTTGCAAAGCATGCAGCTGGTTTTGAACCAGGAGTGGACTGGGTCACATATTCCTTTTAGTCTCCACGCGTGGGGCCTTGCTGGGGGTGTCGCCACACTGCCTTCAACCGTCTCCAGTGTGATCGCTCTGTTTCTCCTGTCTCGTCCTGAAGCTCTCTGAATGTTTGGTTCTGAGCTGAATGAATGCAGGAGCCGCACCAGTGCTTCCAGACATCCCAGTGAGCATCAGCCCATGCCCCAGTGTAGGGCAGAAATGTCCTACAGCAGCTTTATCTCCTGGAGCATCTCTCTAGAACAAGAAGCATGAGAGGGATACTGAACTTCAGAGTTTTATTTCTAATTTAACGACTGAAAACTCTGAAGCAATTGTGTGATAATAACATGTGACCATCCGGGGTGGCTGAAGCTGAAGCTGAAGCCTCCTCCAAAGGCACTCTGGGTGCAGACCTGTGGGATCGTGAGGAGTGCTCTGCTGACTCCGTACTGTCTGTGGTGGAGATATTGGAGAATGGAGGAAGGAAAACATCCTGTGGCGCCCCCTGGTGGGACGAGCTGAAGGGGAATGATTGTAACTGGATTAGACGTTAACATGTTGTCGTGTTGCTGCTCTCCTCAGAACGTTCCTGCTGCGCTCTACACCGACCCCAACGAGATCGCCCAGCACCTCAGCCTGAAGCTGACCGAGTGTGAGCGGCTGGAGCTTCCTGTGACGCCGTGTCCGACAGCCAATGACGTGCTGTAGTTACCTGTAGTTACAACCCATGTGACAGTCCTGAACCAAATAACCGTTTTGTAAAAACCTGCATTGAATTTCCTGCTTTTAAAATCATTAATATCTGTAAATATGTCTGCTGGCTTTTCTCCAGCAACATGTGGAAGGTGGAATCATTTTGTCCATTCGCACGGCAAACACTTTGTGAATGTTTCTCATGTGCTCAAATAAAATTTCTGTGTATATGTAGTAATGTATGTTCCCCTCTTTTTACTGGAGTCTTGTTTTTATTTGACAATGTCTATGAAAACCAACCAATTCACTACCAACAATTATCATTTAAACAAATCCAACTGTCAATCTAAATTTAAATTCTGGCCCCTAACCTCTAGCAAATAAAATAAACTTTAATGGTCCTCCTGGGGAAATTATTATGTTCACTCATGGCTTTTAGTGTGTTAGTAATCATGCATATATACTGTATGACTTGCATTTAAATTGGCCCGTCACACATTGACCGTTGGTGTGTGTGTGTGTGTGTGTTTGTCTGTCTGCATGTGGCTCCATGGAGCACTGGCGTCGCACCCAGAGTGTACCCTGCCTCGTGCCTCCAGTCGGCTGGGATAGGATCGGCTGGGATGTATAATCTGAAGTTTCCATTCAGCAACAGAATCCAGAGTGTTTAACAATAAACAGAGTAACAAATAAACAGTGTTTAATAATACAGTGTTTAATAAATAAACAGTGTTTAATAATACAGTGTTTAATAAATAAACAGTGTTTAATAATACAGTGTTTAATAAATAAACAGTGTTTAATAATACAGTGTTTAATAAATAAACAGTGTTTAAGAATAAACAGTGTTTAATAAATAAACAGTGTTTAATAAATAAACAGTGTTTAATAATAAACAGTGTTTAATAAATAGTGTTTAATAAATAAACAGTGTTTAAGAATAAACAGTGTTTAATAAATAAACAGTGTTTAATAAACAGTGTTTAATAATACAGTGTTTAATAAATAAACAGTGTTTAATAATAAACAGTGTTTAATAAATAAACAGTGTTTAATAAACAGTGTTTAAGAATAAACAGTGTTTAATAAATAAACAGTGTTTAATAAATAAACAGTGTTTAATAATAAACAGTGTTTAATAAATAGTGTTTAATAATACAGTGTTTAATAAATAAACAGTGTTTAAGAATAAACAGTGTTTAATAAATAAACAGTGTTTAATAAATAAACAGTGTTTAATAATACAGTGTTTAATAAATAAACAGTGTTTAATAATAAACAGTGTTTAATAAATAAACAGTGTTTAATAAATAAACAGTGTTTAATAATAAACGGAGTGTTTAATAAACAGTGTTTAATAAATAAACAGTGTTTAATAAATAAACAGTGTTTAATCATAAACGGAGTGTTTAATAAACAGTGTTTAATAATAAACAGAGTGTTTAATAAACAGGACTGTCCTGTAGGTGAATAAAGGTACTTCTACTCGTTCTTTCTGGAAAGAAGAAGGTGGGATCATAATAAACACGTTTCCCGTGATGTTCCTGTCTGCATAAATTGTTAATAAAGTTATTTTAAAAAAGTCACGAAGCTCTCCCGGAGCCTGTCCAATGAGCTGCCCCGCTTCCTGACAGCTGGCCAATCACAGTGGACGTATCGGGCGCGAGACAGTTCAACATGGAGGCGACGGTCGAGAAGCTGGAGGCGATGGTGAGTAGAGAGAACCCGCGATACACCGGGGAATACCGCGATACACCGGGGAATACCGCGATACACCGGGGAATACCGCGATACACCGGAACATGACCATGTTTCTGGAGGGGGGAGGAAGCCGGAGAACCCTGAGAGAACCCCCC
>CM023609.1:27186116-27192279 GCA_013358685.1 Antennarius maculatus | reverse complement strand
CCCAGGGGCAGAACCGGCTCCCACATCAGCTGGTGCTGCCGCACGAAGCTCACCACCTCGTCCGGGAAGTCCCTGGTGGACTTATGGAGGGGGTCGTAGGTCTCACTGGGGCACTGGGGGACCAGGAGGACCAGGATCGGGAGGGCCAGGAGGACCAGGACCAGGAGGACCAGGAGGACCAGGACCGGGAGGGCCAGGAGGACCAGGACCAGGAGGACCAGGACCAGGAGGAGAACAGGCGATGAATTAATCCATCATTACGACAGAAACAGAAGTTTTACTCCTTTATTTTGAAAATATCTCTCACTTCCTGTCTGCACACGGAGCTGCAGCTACACTTTAACTCCAAAGGAAGAAGACCAGAGGTCAAAGGTCAAGACTGTTTCATTTAGTTTGAAATATCACACACACACACACACACACACACACACACACACACACACACACACACACACACACTGACAAATGATCCTCCCCAGAAGAGGCACAAAGTCAGAGGGTTTAACCCTTTCAGTGCCTTGTCAGCAGCCGACTATCACACGTGTGTGTGTGTGTGTGTTTTGTTACGTGTGTGTCGTGTGTATCGTTGTGTGTGTGTTGTGTGTGTGTGTCGTCGACCTCACAGGAAGCTCGTAACGCTAACACACACATCCTGTCATCACTCCATTAAAGGATGATGCCCGGCGGGCGTGGCCCGGTCACACCGAGTCACATGACCCCGTGCGGGTCACATGACCCGTGTGGAGCTGGGCATACGTACCGTTCCGGGCCGGGGGTACGGGACGCGACCTTTGAACTCCACCCAGCGGTAGTCCGGCCCCTCCTTGTGAGCAAACGGCCCGTTGAAGGAGGAACGGATCGACGCCATGGAGAACACACACACCGCCGACCCCCGGAACACTGAGCTGAGGAGGAGGAGGAGGAGGAGGAGGAGGAAGGAGGAGGAGGAGGAGGAGGAGGAGGAGGAGGAGGAGGAGGAGGAAGAGGAGGAGGAGGAGGAAGAGGAGGAGGAAGAGGAGGAGGAGGAGGAGGAGGAGGAGGAGGAGGAGGAGGAGAGGAAGGAGGAGGAGGAGGAAGAGGAGGAGGAGGAGGAAGGAGGAGGAGGAAGAGGAGGAAGAGGAGGAGGAGGAAGAGGAGGAGGAAGAGGAGGAGGAAGAGGAGGAGGAAGAGGAGGAAGAGGAGGAGGAAGAGGAGGAAGAGGAGGAGGAAGAGGAGGAAAAGGAGGAGGAAGAGGAGGAGGAGGAGGAGGAGGAAGGAAGAGAGGAGGAGGAGGAGGAGGAGGAGGAAGAGGAGGAGGAGGAAGAGGTGGAGGAAGAGGAGGAGGAAAAGGAGGAGGAAGAGGAGGAGGAGGAGGAGGAAAAGGAGGAGGAAGAGGAGGAGGAGGAGGAGGAAAGGAGGAAGAGGAGGAGGAGGAGGAGGAGGAAGAGGAGGAGGAAAAGGAGGAGGAAGAGGAGGAGGAGGAGGAGGAAAAGGAGGAAGAGGAGGAGGAGAGGAGGAGGAGGAGGAGGAAAAGGAGGAAGAGGAGGAGGAGGAGGAGGAGGAGGAGGAAATAGAGGAGGAAGAGGAGGAAGAGGAGGAGGAGGAGGAGGAAAGGAGGAGGAAGAGGAGGACAGGAGGAAGAGGAGGAAAGGAGGAAGAGGAGGAGGAGGAGGAGGAAAGGAGGAGGAGGAGGAGGAGGAGGAGGAGGAGGAATAGGAGGAGGAGGAAAAGGAGGAGGAAGAGGAGGAGGAGGAGGAGGAGGAAAAGGAGGAAGAGGAGGAGGAGGAGGAGGAGGAAGAGGAGGAGGAGGAGGAGGAAGAGGAGGAGGAGGAAGAGGAGGAGGAAAAGGAGGAGGAAGAGGAGGAGGAGGAGGAGGAGGAAAGGAGGAAGAGGAGGAGGAGGAGGAGGAAAAGGAGGAAGAGGAGGAGGAGGAGGAGGAGGAGGAGGAAGAGGAGGAGGAGGAGGAAGAGGAGGAGGAGGAGGAAGAGGAGGAGGAAAAGGAGGAGGAAGAGGAGGAGGAGGAGGAGGAGGAGGAGGAAGAGGAGGAGGAGGAAGAGGAGGAGGAAGAGGAGGAGGAAAAGGAGGAGGAAGAGGAGGAGGAGGAGGAGGAAAAGGAGGAGGAAGAGGAGGAGGAGGAGGAAGAGGAGGAGGAAAAGGAGGAGGAGGAGGAGGAGGAGGAAAAGGAGGAGGAAGAGGAGGAGGAGGAGGAGGAAGAGGAGGAGGAGGAGGAGGAAGAGGAGGAGGAAAAGGAGGAGGAGGAAGAGGAGAGGAGGAGGAGGAAGAGGCCTTAAGTTCACACAGAATGGAGTCCTGGTGGTAATGGATGCTAACGGATGCTAGCAGGTGCTATGAGGTGCTAACAGGTGCTAACGTGTGCTAACAGGTGCTAACGGATGCTGACAGCTATGCTAACGCAGCCCCTGGCCCCCTCACCTGGTGGTGCTGAACACTCCATATATGGTCGGGTTCTGCGGCTCCTTGGTCTCCAGAACGAAGACGTCCTCTAGAAAAACAAGATGTCAGAGCCCCTCGTCCAATCAGAGGAGGGGATGATGTCAGAGCCCCTCGTCCAATCAGAGGAGGGGATGATGTCAGAGCCCCTCGTCCAATCAGAGGAGGGGATGATGTCAGAGCCCCTCGTCCAATCAGAGGAGGGGATGATGTCAGAGCCCCTCGTCTAATCAGAGGAGGGGATGATGTCAGAGCCCCTCGTCCAATCAGAGGAGGGGATGATGTCAGAGCCCCTCGTCCAAACAGAGGAGGGGATGATGTCAGAGCCCCTCGTCCAATCAGAGGAGGGGATGATGTCAGAGCCCCTCGTCCAATCAGAGGAGGGGATGATGTCAGAGCCCCTCGTCCAAACAGAGGAGGGGATGATGTCAGAGCCCCTCGTCCAATCAGAGGAGGGGATGATGTCAGAGCCCCTCGTCCAAACAGAGGAGGGGAGGATGTCAGAGCCCCTCGTCCAATCAGAGGAGGGGATGATGTCAGAGCCCCTCGTCCAATCAGAGGAGGGGATGATGTCAGAGCCCCTCGTCCAAACAGAGGAGGGGATGATGTCAGAGCCCCTCGTCCAATCAGAGGAGGGGATGATGTCAGAGCCCCTCGTCCAATCAGAGGAGGGGATGATGTCAGAGCCCCTCGTCCAATCAGAGGAGGGGATGATGTCAGAGCCCCTCGTCCAATCAGAGGAGGGGATGATGTCAGAGCCCCTCGTCCAATCAGAGGAGGGGATGATGTCAGAGCCCCTCGTCCAATCAGAGGAGGGGATGATGTCAGAGCCCCTCGTCCAATCAGAGGAGGGGATGATGTCAGAGCCCCTCGTCCAATCAGAGGAGGGGGCGTTACCCAGCTGGTCGAAGTGCGTGTCCACGCCGGACGGCCCCGGGGCCGCACACACCAGCCGCGCCTTCAGGAAGGTGGTCCAGCGGTTGATGAGGCTCCGCCTCCCGCCGGCGTCGTTCTGCAGGGGGGGGACAGGAGAGGGTGTGTGGGCGTCACATGCTACACGTTGCTAGCTGCTAGCGGCCGACGCCCTGCCCACCTTGCAGACCCGCGCCACGCGGCTGTAGACCCGCCTCTCCCGTGGCCCCGCCCCCTCCGCCCGCTCCCGGAAGAAGAAGTAGAGCTTGTCGTCGTCGGGGCTGCGGGTGTCCGGGATGGAGAAGGAGCCCACGAACTCCGGCTCTGGGGGGGGGAGAGTCGGGTGAGGGTTGGGGGGAGGGTGCGTTAGTGGAGGGGGGGTCGCATCTCACCGTTCAGCCAATGGTGATCAGCCTCAGTCCGGATGTAGTGGTGGGCGGAGCCTCGCACCGACGAGCGGAAGATGGCGGCGTTGGCCCCCATGAAGTCCACCGAGGTGCCAGCATAGAGCTCCCCGTCTGGGGGGGGCAAACCAATAATCAATGAGAAATTGATTAATCAGGATTGGTTTTGCTTCCTGTCTTTGGTTACCGTGGAAACGACACTGAAATGTTTTACCAATCAGTGATTGATCAGGTTGATATTTACTGATAAACATCACAGCCCCGCCCCCCTCATGCCCCCATCAGCAGGGGGAGGGGCCTGCGTTAACCAATCAGACGTACCGGTCAGTCTGGAGCTGAACGGCTCCCTGGGGCTGAAGGGGAGTTTCCCCCTGCCAGACTCCGCCCCCCCAGACAGGCTGAAGGACAACTGCAAAAACACACACACACACACGCACGATGACATCATCACACGCTGACTCATTCAGGACAGCCAACAGGTAACTTCCTGTTTACCTCGGGGGCGTGTCCCAGGTGCAGGTAGGTGCATTGTGGGTGGAAGGCTCCCGTCCCGCAGGCGTAAACGTGGGTCTTGTTGAACGGCTGCAGCAGCCGCACAAAGTTAGCACAGTCCGTCTGAACACACACACACACACACACACACACACACGAGTCACTCTTGAAGCTTGTGGAGATGCTTGCCTCAGTCACATGACTACCTTCTTAAAGGGGCCGCTCCGGCCGCTAACACAGAATACATTAGCACTAAACTGAAGCTAACAAGCTAGCAAACGTGAAAATTTAGCTGCTAGCAGAAGAAAACTAGCGCCAGGAAGTGGCAACAGAATGAAAACAGAGACAACATGGCCGTCATCCAGCAGACTACAGATCAGTCTCTAACCTCTAACCTCTAATCTCTAACCTCTAATCTCTAATCTCTAACCTCTAGCCTCTAGCCTCTAACCTCTAATCTCTAACCTCTAACCTCTAACCGCTAATCGCGAATCTCTAACCTCTAATCGCGAACCGCGAAGCGCGAACCGCGAAGCGCGAACCGCTAACCGCGAAGCGCGAACCGCGAAGCGCTAAGCGCGAACCGCTAACCTCTAATCTCTAATCTCTAACCTCTAATCTCTAACCTCTAACCTCTAATCTCTAACCTCTAACCTCTAATCTCTAACCTCTGATCTCTAACCTCTAATCTCTAACCTCTAATCTCTAACCTCTAGCCTCTAATCTCTAACCTCTAACCTCTAATCTCTAACCTCTAATCTCTAACCTCTAATCTCTAACCTCTGACCTCTAATCTCTAACCTCTAACCTCTAACCTCTAATCTCTAACCTCTAACCTCTAATCTCTAATCTCTAATCTCTTAATCTCCACCTCTTACCTCCAGACTCTTCCCCGCCAGCCGGCAGCGCTCCACGTGTTCTCTGGCCGCTGCCCAGTGAATCTGGGGAGGATATGACACGTCTGTCATTGCTCCGCCCCCTTCACGCCGCCCCGCCCCTTTTCCCAGCTCACCTTTCTGCCGGGGCGGTCCAGGCTGTCCAGACCCAGCAGGTAGATGTGGTCTTTACCCCCCACCAGGAGCCACCCCTGGTCCTCGTCCAATAGCAGCACCTGGTAGCCGCCGCTGACTCCACCCCCCCAGAAGACCGCCGAGCCGTTCCTGAGATCTGGAGGGAGAACGCAAAAAGTAACTGAGTACTTCCCGTTAGCGCGCTAGGCTACATCGTCCCACGGCTACTTTGTTACTGACTTCCAATGAACCTGGAAAGTTTTGGAAGTTCTGGAAAATCTTCGTTCACTGGAGCTCTGACTGTGACTGGCTGGCATCTGGTTGGCATGGCAACAGCCACTAGCCACAAAGCTAAAACCGTTAGCATGTACCTTGTTGGCGTCTAGAACTATTGTGCATTTTTACCAGTCACGCTAAAGGTTTTAGCACACATGCTAGCACGCATGCTAACATGGTATTTGTAAAACCTTTGCTTTCAGAGGCTTGGATTGCTTTTGTCTGGTGCTAAAGCTCAGCCACGCCTCCCCAGGCAGGAAATGACCCGGGTCCAAACGAGGACGTCTGAGTTCTGGTCCCACTGGGACAACAACTGGATCCAGTTAGGATTCAAAGCCGGACTTGATTTATTCTGATTTAGCATCAAAAACCTTCTGGGGTCTTGATGTTTGTTGCTTTTCTTTGCTAATCCCAGATTATCCCCCCCCCCCCGGCGGGACGCTCCTCAAACAGTTTGCTGACCTGTTTTCTATTTGTCTCCATTATCCAATCATGTTCAGTTAAACCCACGACCTCCTGCAGTAAATCTACACTCGACTAGTCGGGTCTGAAGCGGCGAGTCGACCCGAGCTGCCCCTGAACCGATGGAGGAAAAGAACCTTTAACCCCTCGTCTCCCAGCGGAACGCCGTCCTGACGG
>CM023609.1:27166116-27171116 GCA_013358685.1 Antennarius maculatus | reverse complement strand
CAGACCAACACGGAGCCAGACAGACTCCTGTCTGCTCGTCCCACGTTCAGTGTGTGTGTGTGTGTGTGTGTGTGTGTGTGTGTGTGTGTGTGTGTGTGTGTGTTCATTTGTGTTTAAATCAAACTGACACACAAACTTGAAACAAACGATGAGTTTCCTGCTGGGACTTATTTAAAATCTCTTGTCCTCAAACACACACACACACACACACACACACACACACACACACACACACACACACACACACACACACACACACTTTTATGTAGAGACACATTTCCTGTTATTCCAGAGAATAAATAGCTGCTTTTCAATTTAAGCTCAATAAACTGCTGAAATGCCTTCAACTCCCAGAATGCATTGCTCCCCACTGGCCTCACAGGATCTCCTGACTTTAAATCCTGTCGTTTGTCAAACAGGTGCTGATGCTGAGAGTGGCGGTTCCCATGGTTATCAGCTCCATCTCCACTTCCTCTTCCTGGTGGCACCAGGGGGGCGGGGCCAAACAATGAGTAAACAAAACAAACATCTCCAGCGCTGAACACCATCATAACACTTTACAGTGTGTTATTGTTCCTGTGTTGTTTGTCCATGGAGGACAGATGTGAATGATTGCAGCGCTGCAGAATCCCAGTGACCTCGAACGCACCGCGGCAGAAATAGCCTCTTTGTGTGGCGTTTCCTCTGTTGGCGGAGGAACGGCGTGTTTAAAGAACCGCTTCCCAAACGTGACACAAACATCTCAGGAGAAGAGAAGAAAACATTTTCATCCCTTCAGTCAGAAAAAATCCCGTTGGATGCTCCGGCTTGAGAAATACGACAAAACCAACAGGCTGGGAAAACCTCGTCCAATCAGATTCAAGCCTGAGGTCAGGAATTCAGTCAGAATTCAGTCAGAATTTAATCAGGAATTCAGTCAGGAATTCAGTCAGAATTCAGTCAGAATTTAATCAGGAATTCAGTCAGGAATTCAGTCAGAATTCAGTCAGGAATTCAGTCAGGAATTCAGTCAGGAATTCAGTCAGAATTCAGTCAGAATTTAATCAGGAATTCAGTCAGGAATTCAGTCAGAATTCAGTCAGGAATTCAGTCAGGAATTCAGTCAGAATTTAATCAGGAATTCAGTCAGGAATTCAGTCAGAATTCAGTCAGGAATTCAGTCAGGAATTCAGTCAGAATTCAGTCAGGAATTCAATCAGGAATTCAGTCAGGAATTCAATCAGGAATTCAGTCAGAATTCAGTCATGAATTCAGTCAGGAATTCAATCAGGAATTCAGTCAGGAATTCAATCAGGAATTCAGTCAGGAATTCATTCAGGAATTCAGTCAGAATTCAGTCAGGAATTCAGTCAGAATTCAGTCAGAATTTATTCAGGAATTCAGTCAGGAATTCAGTCAGAATTCAGTCAGAATTTAATCAGGAATTCAGTCAGGAATTCAGTCAGAATTAAGTCAGGAATTCAGTCAGGAATTCAGTCAGGAATTCAGTCAGAATTCAGTCAGGAATTCAGTCAGGAATTCAGTCAGGAATTCAGTCAGAATTCAGTCAGAAATTAATCAGGAATTCAGTCAGGAATTCAGTCAGAATTCAGTCAGGAATTCAGTCAGGAATTCAGTCAGAATTTAATCAGGAATTCAGTCAGGAATTCAGTCAGAATTCAGTCAGGAATTCAGTCAGAATTAAGTCAGGAATTCAGTCAGGAATTCAATCAGGAATTCAGTCAGGAATTCAATCAGGAATTCAGTCAGAATTCAGTCATGAATTCAGTCAGGAATTCAATCAGGAATTCAGTCAGGAATTCAATCAGGAATTCAGTCAGGAATTCAATCAGGAATTCAGTCAGAATTCAGTCAGGAATTCAGTCAGGAATTCAATCAGGAATTCAGTCAGAATTCAGTCAGGAATTCAGTCAGGAATTCAATCAGGAATTCAGTCAGGAATTCAGTCAAGAATTCAGTCAGGAATTCAGTCAGGAATTCAGTCAGAATTTAATCAGGAATTCAGTCAGGAATTCAGTCAGAATTCAGTCAGGAATTCAGTCAGAATTCAGTCAGGAATTCAGTCAGGAATTCAATCAGGAATTCAGTCAGGAATTCAATCAGTAATTCAGTCAGAATTCAGTCATGAATTCAGTCAGGAATTCAATCAGGAATTCAGTCAGGAATTCAATCAGGAATTCAGTCAGGAATTCAATCAGGAATTCAGTCAGAATTCAGTCATGAATTCAGTCAGGAATTCAATCAGGAATTCAGTCAGAATTCAGTCAGGAATTCAGTCAGGAATTCAATCAGGAATTCAGTCAGGAATTCAGTCAGGAATTCAGTCAGGAATTCAATCAGGAATTCAGTCAGGAATTGAATCAAGAATTTAACCAAGAATTAAATCAGGAAGTCAAACAGGAATTGAATCTGGAATTCAGTCAGAAATGCAATCAGAACTCAATGTGGAACTCAATTATGAATTCAGTTCAGAAGCCAATCAGGAATTGAATCAGGAACTCAATCAAGAATTTTCCCAAATAATGATTTTCCATAAAAAGAGCCACAAAAAAAAGGGGACCATTTCCATCGATTCCCGTTTCTTTTGGATCCACACGTCTGACGGTTCCTGTCCAGGTGCGACGGTGGAAATGTCCAATCAGAAGGCGTCTCCGTGCAGAAGCTCCGTTCTTCAATCCCGGAGGAGAATCGCTACGGAAGCCGTTGCCGGCGGCGACGCCCGCTCCTGTTACGATACCCCCGAGCGCACTTTTGACCCGCTGGTGAAACGCTGGTGAATACTTCAGATGCTTCATCTGACCTCCTTCTCCCAGGGCGCTCCTCCTCCTCCTCCTCCTCCTCGTCCTCCTCCTCTCGGCGGCGGAGGAGGCGACAGCTTTACGGCGCGTCTCCTCCGGCCCTTTAATCCCGGCAGTGATTTACCACCCCCCCCCCCCCGGTGATCCGACCCGTTGCTCCACATGAGGAACGGGACGCCGGGTCAGAACGTTAATCTAATCAGCTCCTGCTCCTGCTTTCCATCCAGCGTTCCTCCTTCACTCCCAGACGTCTGTGTTAGCATTAGCGTTAGCATCCTCTCTGAGGTTATTAAAGATGAAACACTTTAGAAACATCTAAACGTAGAAACACCAAAGAAAGTTCAAAGAATTACCGAAGTGGAACGAAAATATGTTCTGACCGAAGGCCAGACCACCTCTCAGCCAATCAGAGCAGATCAACAGCCTCTTGTCTTAAACTGAACCAAAGTCAGACTGAAACAAACTCAAACTCAAACTGAACCAAACTCAAATTCAAACTGAATCAAACTCAAATTCAAACTGAATCAAACTCAAACTCAAATTGAACCAAACTTGAACTGAACTAAACTCAAACTCAAACTGAACCAAACTCAAACTGAATCAAACTCAAACTGAATCAAACTCAAACTGAACCAAACTCAAACTGAATCAAACTCAAACTGAACCAAACTCAAACTGAATCAAACTCAAACTGAACCAAACTCAAACTGAATCAAACTCAAACTCAATCTGAACCAAACTCAAATTCAAACTGAATCAAACTCAAATTGAACCAAACTCGAACTGAACTAAACTCAAACTCAAACTGAACCAAACTCAAACTGAATCAAACTCAAACTGAATCAAACTCAAACTGAACCAAACTCAAACTGAATCAAACTCAAACTCAATCTGAACCAAACTCAAACTGAACCAAATTCAAACTGAATCAAACTCAAATTGAACCAAACTCGAACTGAACTAAACTCAAACTCAAACTGAACCAAACTCAAACTCAATCTGAACCAAACTCAAACTGAACCAAACTCAAACTGAATCAAACTCAAATTGAACCAAACTCGAACTGAACTAAACTCAAACTCAAACTGAACCAAACTCAAATTCAATCTGAACCAAACTCAAACTCAAACTGAACCAAACTCAAATTCAATCTGAATCAAACTCAAACTGAATCAAACTCAAACTGAACCAAACTCAAACTCAAACTGAACCAAACTCAAACCCAAACTGAACCAAACTCAAACCCAAACTGAACCAAACCCAAACTGAACCAAACTCAAACCCAAACTGAACCAAACTCAAACTCAAACTGAACCAAACTCGAACTGAACCAAACTCAAACTGAACCAAACTCGAACTGAACAGAAATGTTCCCGCCCACATTCATGGTTCCCAGATCCTGACGACTGACCCATCTTCTGGCGTTATGAATAATAAACCTTAACTTTACGCTTCAGATGAAGTTGTTGAAACGCGCTGGAAGGCTCAGATCTAGTTTCTGAGGCGGAGGAGGACGTCCAACAGACTCAGGGGGGAAACGATGAAAGGAGGAGCTGGAGACGTAAATCTGCCGTCACGCCACTGAGATTTACCACGAGGCTTCGTGAAAACCTGCAGCGCCAAAACAGAGAAGAAGGAAACGCAGACGTCCAGCGCCACGCCGCCATCAGGAGCCTGACGCCACGCCGCCATCAGGAGACTGACGCCACGCCGCCATCAGGAGCCTGACGCCACGCCGCCATCAGGAGCCTGACGCCACGCCGCCATCAGGAGCCTGACGCCATGTGAAGCCATGAAGACAACACACCTAGCTCCCGTCCGTTAGCCGTACATGGCTAACAGAAGGACGTTCGTGATGCTAGCTAACCTACGCAGGTTTAACGGCTGGCGTGTAAATCCTGCAGGAACACGACGGCGCCCTCTAGATGGTCAGTTCACGTTCTGCGGACTCAGTTCCATGTTGAAACGTGGGGTGCGCTCGAGGAGCCGGTCGGGGCCAGCTCTCTGCGCTGTGATTGGAGGATTATCTGGGGGTCACCCGTCTCCTGAGGACCAGGACGTCTCCTGGGTCCTCCCCCCGAGGCGTCCTGAGACACGCCTGAGTCCACCAGAACAAAACAACATTCCTGAACAAGGAAAGAGACGGACCAATGAGAAGACAGAAACTGATCTGTGATGAACAGAAAGAAGGAATTGATCCAG
>CM023609.1:27116116-27156116 GCA_013358685.1 Antennarius maculatus | reverse complement strand
GACTGTAGTACTGACTGTAGTACTGACTGTTGTACTGACTGTAGTACTGACTGTAGTATTGACTGTAGTACTGACTGTAGTACTGACTGTTGTACTGACTGTAGTACTGACTGTAGTATTGACTGTAGTACTGACTGTAGTACTGACTGTAGTACTGACTGTAGTACTGACTGTAGTACTGACATTTGTACTGACTGTAGTATTGACTGTAGTACTGACTGTAGTACTGACTGTAGTACTGACTGTAGTACTGACTGTAGTACTGACTGTAGTATTGACTGTAGTACTGACTGTAGTACTGACTGTAGTACTGACTGTTGTACTGACTGTAGTACTGACTGTAGTACTGACTGTAGTACTGACTGTAGTACTTTAAGCTGTAAATCGACTCAAATCTTAAGAGAATAAAATATTTTGGGTTTTGAAGGAAAAAGAAAAAACTCTCAGACACCTGGAAAATATTTCTCAGACCATCAAAACCTTTCCAAGGACTCCTGGAAAGTCTCCAGATGAAAATTAAAAACTTCAAAAACCCTTAAAAACCCTCAAGGACCGCGCGCGACCGGAAGCAGCTGAATTACCGTTTAATCAGGTTCACATCGTTTAATCTGAATTAGTTTAATCCGGTAACCGTCCCCCTCCCGGGAGCCTCGCGCCTCCATCCCTCCGGTAATCCGGATGAACCCGTTCAGACTCACCGCGCGCGGGTTCCGTGATCCGGTTGGGGTCCGTTCGGTCCACCTGGCCGCTGTAAACACACTGAACACACGCGGGCCGAGCCGCTCCTCCGCACTCAAACGCACCATCCCACTGCCGCTGCCGCCTTCAGGCGCGGCTCGGAAACCTGAAACCTGCAGGACGGTTCAGCGAAACAGTCGCGTCTCTATTTATTCTGATGTTTTCACTGTTTTACAATAATTATGACAGAAAAATCAGTTCAGATATTTATAACTTATTATTTATATTAGAGTACTGTGTTACTATTGTGTTGATGCCGTGTAACGTCCTTAAACGCACCTCCAGACGTCCTGCAGGTGGAGATTGTTTGAAGGGTAGCGCCCTCTGGCGGGAGGGGCTTAGAATGTTTGGTTTAATTCACCTGTAAAAACACAGAGACCCCCGGGTTTGGTGGAATTTACAGGAATATTAAATAAAAAGAAATTTATTTCTGTTTTATTAACGCAAATGTAGATTTTTTTAATTTACTCTGTTGTTAAATTTGAAAATAACTTTATAACACTCTATTTAAAGTAAATGGGAAACAATAAATATTGGAGGATGTCTTAATTACAGCAGCAAACCGGAGCTGTTAAAACTGAGGCGTCGTTTGGTCTTTGAACACAACACAGTCATCTGTTCCCCATCAGGTCTTTCTGATTAGCGATCAATCGCCTGAAGATCAACATCTGGGACTGAAAACAAACAAACATGTTTATTAAAAACAGAATCATGAGTAAACAACAATAAACCCTCCAGAACGCAGCAACAGGTTCTGGTAGGAAGTTCTAAACCCAGAACCCGTTCTAACGGCTCTCACGGCCAGTTAGAACTCACTAGTGAACCGTCTGGACTCAAAGCCACAAACCAGTTAACTACCTTCAGGAACAATAACCAGGAATAATATCCTAGAATAATAACAGAATGATAACCAAGAATAATAATCTAGAATAATAACCCAGAATACTAACATAGTAACTGGACTCTATTCTCCGCTCCTCCAATCATCCCTCTGACTTCCTGTTTTTCATGGGGCAGAGGTCAGACTTCGCCTTCTGGTCTGAGACCAAAACACATGCTGGACTTACTGGCTCGGTGTGAAGCGTCCAGAACCCTCAGGTCATCAGGGACGGGTCTACTTTCTGTTCTGGCTAGGATTCTCCTCACCTGTGGAACAAACTTCCTGAACACCTGAGTTCTGCTCAGACTGACTCGTTTCAATCCGGCCTGAGATGATTTTTGTTTCCTGTGGTTCTTGACTTTTAGATCCTCACCCCGGAAAAAGTTGTGCTCCACTGTGGGTAAACTTTTATCTCAGATTTCTCACCAACCACAGCCCACCTAACCCTAACCCTAACCCTGAACCCGAGCCTTTAGCAGAAAAGGTGGCTGGTGGCTCAAACCTGGTGGCTCTCAGTAGATCATGACTAGAGTCCTGAGGTCAGGTCATGGTTTATTACTGGATAAGTGGACTGAAGGTTCTGGTTCCAGGCTGGTCTGGCCCAAGAACCCTGTATGAGTGGATCGGTTAGACAGTTCCCTCTGCTGGAGGGTTGGGGTACTACACCAGAGTTCTGGATAAGCTGCTTGGGTTCTTGTTTAAACCTGTAGAGAAAATTACAACGATAGAACTAAAGAAAGGCAAGAACAAGTTCCTCCAAGTGTCTGGACAGGAAACCCTGATTCCAGGAATGTTCTTCAGGTGGTGAGAGGACAGGATAGGATAGGGTAGGATAGGATAGGGTAGGATAGGGTAGGGTAGGGTAGGGTAGGGTAGGATAGGGTAGGGTAGGATAGGGTAGGGTAGGATAGGGTAGGGTAGGATAGGATAGGATAGGGTAGGATAGGGTAGGGTAGGGTAGGATAGGGTAGGGTAGGATAGGATAGGGTAGGATAGGGTAGGGTAGGATAGGGTAGGGTAGGATAGGGTAGGATAGGGTAGGGTAGGGTAGGGTAGGATAGGATAGGGTAGGATAGGGTAGGGTAGGATAGGGTAGGGTAGGGTAGGGTATGATAGGGTAGGGTAGGATAGGATAGGATAGGATAGGGTTAGGATAGGATAGGATAGGGTAGGGTAGGGTAGGATAGGGTAGGGTAGGGTAGGATAGGGTAGGGTAGGGTTAGGGTAGGGTAGGGTAGGATAGGATAGGGTAGGGTAGGGTAGGTAGGGTAGGATAGGATAGGATAGGGTAGGATAGGATAAGGTAGGGTAGGGTAGGATAGGATAGGATAGGATAGGGTAGGATAGGATAGGGTAGGGTAGGGTAGGGTAGGATAGGGTAGGGTAGGGTAGGGTAGGATAGGATAGGATAGGGTAGGGTAGGGTAGGGTAGGATAGGGTAGGGTAGGGTAGGGTAGGGTAGGATAGGATAGGTAGGGTAGGATAGGATAGGGTAGGGTAGGATAGGGTAGGGTAGGGTAGGATAGGGTAGGGTAGGGTAGGGTAGGATAGGATAGGATAGGGTAGGATAGGATAAGTAGGTAGGGTAGGGTAGGATAGGATAGGATAGGATAGGGTAGGATAGGATAGGGTAGGGTAGGGTAGGGTAGGATAGGGTAGGGTAGGTAGGGTAGGGTAGGATAGGATAGGATAGGGTAGGGTAGGGTAGGGTAGGGTAGGGTAGGATAGGATAGGGTAGGGTAGGGTAGGGTAGGATAGGGTAGGGTAGGGTAGGGTAGGGTAGGATAGGATAGGATAGGATAGGGTAGGGTAGGATAGGATAGGGTAGGATAGGATAGGGTAGGGTAGGTTAGGATAGGATAGGGTAGGGTAGGGTAGGATAGGGTAGGGTAGGGTAGGGTAAGGTAGGGTAGGATTGGGTAGGGTAGGGTAGGATAGGGTAGGGTAGGGTAGGGTAGGACAGGATAGGATAGGGTAGGATAGGGTAGGATAGGATAGGATAGGGTAGGGTAGGGTAGGTAGGATAGGGTAGGGTAGGGTAGGGTAGGGTAGGATAGGATAGGGTAGGGTAGGGTAGGATAGGATAGGGTAGAGTAGGATAGGGTTAGGGTAGGGTAGGATAGGATAGGATAGGGTAGGGTAGGGTAGGATAGGATAGGGTAGGGTAGGATAGGGTAGGGTAGGGTAGGATAGGATAGGATAGGATAGGATAGGGTAGGGTAGGGTAGGGTAGGATAGGGTAGGGTAGGATAGGGTAGGGTAGGATAGGATAGGATAGGATAGGGTAGGGTAGGGTAGGGTAGGATAGGGTAGGGTAGGGTAAGGTAGGGTAGGATAGGATAGGGTAGGGTAGGATAGGGTAGGGTAGGGTAGGTAGGATAGGATAGGATAGGATAGGATAGGATAGGGTAGGGTAGGGTAGGGTAGGGTAGGTAGGATAGGGTAGGGTAGGGTAGGACAGGATCGGATAGGGTAGGATAGGATAGGGTAGGGTAGGGTAGGATAGGGTAGGGTAGGGTAGGGTAGGATAGGGTAGGGTAGGGTAGGATAGGGTAGGGTAGGGTAGGGTAAGGTAGGGTAGGATAGGGTAGGGTAGGGTAGGGTAGGGTAGGGTAAGGGTAGGGTAGGGTAGGGTAGGATAGGGTAGGGTAGGGTAGGGTAGGATAGGATAGGATAGGGTAGGGTAGGGTAGGGTAGGGTAGGATAGGATAGGGTAGGATAGGGTAGGGTAGGGTAAGGTAGGGTAGGATAGGGTAGGGTAGGATAGGGTAGGGTAGGGTAGGGTAGGTAGGGTAGGGTAGGGTAGGATAGGATAGGATAGGGATAGGGTAGGGTAAGGTAGGGTAGGGTAGGGTAGGATAGGGTAGGGATAGGGTAGGGTAGGGTAAGGTAGGGTAGGATGGGGTAGGATATGATGGGGTGGGGTTGGATAGGATAGGGTAGAATATGATAGAATATAATGGGGTAGGATAGAGTGGGTAGGATGTCTCTTAAAGTTCCAAATCAAGCCAGAAGCCTTGGTGTTATTATTGACTCAGAGCTGAATTTTAACATCCACTAGGTCTCCCTACCCTATCCTATCCTACCCTACCTTACCATACCCTACCCCATCCTATCCTACCCTACCCTATCCTACCCTACCTTACCCTATCCTACCCTACCTTACCATACCCTACCCCATCCTATCCTACCCTACCCTACCCTATCCTACCCTACCTTACCCTACTCTATCCTATCCAACCCCACCCCATCATATCCTACCCTATCCTTCTCTGCTCTGTGGGTTACTTGTCTCCTACCTCGTAGTTGTAAAAACAGTCTCGAGTTTTCTGCTGTGTCAAGACCGCTAGAGACACTGTTCCTGTATGGTGGTGGACTGGTGGATCACCCACTGGTGGGTCACCCATTGGCGGGTCACCCACTGGTGGGTCACCCACTGGTGGATCACCCACCAGTGGGAGAAGAACCTCCCTCTCGGTCTTGCCTGCTCACTACCTTCACGTCTCCTCTTGTTGTTCAGACGATGCCGTTGTGAACAAACTGGACTCCTCTCTGCTTCACCTGCCCAACGTGACGTCCACGTGTTCTAGAGTGTTGATCCTACCTTCTGAACGTCTGAGCTTCTCCGGGTCCATCAGGTGAGGAATCACCTCGCTCAGCATTCTTTTCTCAACTGTCACTTCCGCCTTGAGCCTCGGACTCCAGATTGTCACTCCGTACTAATGGAGTCAAGGTGAGGCCTGACCTTTGACCTTTTGGAGGCCAAACACAATCATCTGAGTCTCGTCTGCAGTGAACTCTAGAACATTCTGACACGTCCACTCACTAATCTGATGGATCCACCTGAGAGCAGCTTCCTGACTGCAGTCGTGACGACAGTGAATATTAAGCTGTGTGTCGTCTGCGTGAGTGTGATCAGAGATGTTCTACTCCAGAGGGGCCCGAAACGGAGCCCTGAGGGACTTCAGAAGGGAACTCTGTCAGGACAGTTAGCACGCGGCTCACGCTGACTGAACACATTCATGTTTTATTGTGTTTATGAAACGGTAACGTCTCTTCTGTCAAAAGACAGAAATGTCTTTACATCTCAAACATTCTGAAAAGTAGAAAACATGATGGACTGATTCTGTTTTTATCTTTAACCTGAGCTCAGCGTTCAGATGAACGTCACACTCGAATGCACCACAACAAACCAGTCACGTCAAAAATGTTTCTGATCAGTAATCAATAAACAAACATCAGGAGCAAACTGGGACTGGTTTGGTCTGGAGCTGCATGAGAACTGGACTCAAACATTGGTGATAATACTAAATAACCAGGAATAATAACCAGGAATAATGACCAGGAATAAAAACCAGGAATAATGACCAGGAATAATAACCAGGAATAATGACCAGGAATAATGACCAGGAATAATAACCAGGAATAATAACCAGGAATAATGACCAGGAATAATGACCAGGAATAATAACCAGGAATAATAACCAGGAATAATGACCAGGAATAATAACCAGGAATAATGACCAGGAATAATAACCAGGAATAATGACCAGGAATAATAACCAGGAATAATGACCAGGAATAATGACCAGGAATAATAACCAGGAATAATGACCAGGAATAATGACCAGGAATAATAACCAGGAATAATAACCAGGAATAATAACCAGGAATAATAACCAGGAATAATGACCAGGAATAATAACCAGGAATAATGACCAGGAATAATAACCAGGAATAATGACCAGGAATAATAACCAGGAATAATGACCAGGAATAATAACCAGGAATAATGACCAGGAATAATAACCAGGAATAATAACCAGGAATAATAACCAGGAATAAAAAACAGGAATAATGACCAGGAATAATGACCAGGAATAATAACCAGGAATAATAACCAGGAATAATAACCAGGAATAATAACCAGGAATAATGACCAGGAATAATAACCAGGAATAATGACCAGGAATAATAACCAGGAATAATAACCAGGAATAATGACCAGGAATAATAACCAGGAATAATGACCAGGAATAATGACCAGGAATAATAACCAGGAATAATGACCAGGAATAATAACCAGGAATAATGACCAGGAATAATAACCAGGAATAATGACCAGGAATAATAACCAGGAATAATAACATGGAATAACCTAAAACCCCAATCAGGATCAACAAACTGAATTAATAAAGAATCAAATCAACTGTTTTCCCTTGGTACTAGTTAGTACTCACTGGTACTAGTCAGTACTCACTTGTACTAGTCAGTACTCACTGGTACTAGTCACTACTCACTGGTACTAGTTAGTACTCAGTGGTACTAGTGAGTACTCACTGGTACTAGTTAGTACTCAGTGGTACTAGTCAGTACTCAGTGGTACTAGTCAGTACTCAGTGGTACTAGTTAGTACTCCCTGACACTAGCTGTATTATCTGTATATGGGCTAAACATGGAGTCAATGGATTACAGATCAATATCTATCAATAGATCAATATAGTATATAATCAGTAATCAATAGAATTATTCACATGTTAAAATGAACTCTGATTAAAATCTGACACGAACATGATGAAAACACAACTCCAGTCCACTGAAGGCACTCTGAACACAGACGATCAATATCTGGTTATTGATCAGGTTACAGGACGCTGCAGGCGGAGGGATATCTGGAGGTGAACACTTTGTTCTCCGTCCCGTAGACGAAGAAGCTGAAGTCCTTCCCGCTGTAGGTGTAGAAGGCGTGGGTCAGGGGAACCAGCTCGATGGTCTGGCGCTGGGGGGGGAGAGGTCAGAGGTCACAACGGGTCACCACGGAAACAAGGGGCGGAGCCAGGAAGGCTTACCTGCTGCAGGACACGGCTGGTGGCGCTGAAGCGCTGCAGGTGTTCCTGGATCAGTCTGGAGGACGCGTCACAGATCTCCTGGTCCGGAAAGCCCCGGATTGGGTAGACCTGGAGGGGCGGAGCCATCAGGGGAAGCTAGCGGCGCTAGCAGGATTAGCTTCCAGCGGCGGTGAACTCACCAGGACGTTCTCGTCGATGAAGAACGGATCGCCGGTCACTTTCTCAAACTTCTCGTCGGGGAAGTCGGGCTGCCGGTCGGGGACGAAGTCCGACACGTTGTTCTTCCTGGAACAGACAGGAAGTGGTGAGGGCGCGGTCTGAACGCATGGGGGCGGGGTCTGAACCCATGGGGGCGTGTCCAGGACGTACCAGGTCACCGTCAGCTGGATGAAATGCAGGAGGTTCTGGCTGCCGTGGCAAACGGAGCAGGTCTTAAAGCCTTGGCCGTTGCAGGATAAACACCTGGAGGAGGAAGAGGAAGTGGAAGAGGAACAGGAAGTGGAGGAAGAACAGGAAGTGGAAGAGGTAATGGAGGAGGAAGAGGAAGTGGAAGAGGAACAGGAAGTGGAGGAAGAACAGGAAGTGGAAGAGGTAATGGAGGAGGAAGAGGAAGTGGAAGAGGAACAGGAAGTGGAAGAGGTAATGAGGAGGAAGAGGAAGTGGAGGAGGAACAGGAAGTGGAAGAGGTAATGGAGGAGGAAGGGGAAGTTCAGGAGGAAGATGTTGTGGAAGTGGAAGTGGAAGAGGAAGAGGAAGTGGAGGAAGAACAGGAAGTGGAAGAGGTAATGGAGGAGGAAGAGGCAGTGGAAGAGGAACAGGAAGTGGAAGAGGTAATGAGGAGGAAGAGGAAGTGGAAGAGGAAGAGGAAGTGGAGGAAGAACAGGAAGTGGAAGAGGTAATGGAGGAGGAAGAGGAAGTGGAAGAGGAAGAGGAAGTGGAGGAAGAACAGGAAGTGGAAGAGGTAATGAGGAGGAAGAGGAAGTGGAGGAGGAACAGGAAGTGGAAGAGGTAATGGAGGAGGAAGGGGAAGTTCAGGAGGAAGATGTTGTGGAAGTGGAAGTGGAAGAGGAAGTTAGTCAAACACTGTACCAGGACCAGGAAGAAGGGCGTACCGCTACGGTGGCTGATGGCAGTCGTCCTGTTAGAAGATATGGAGCCGTTATCCCCGCCTCCTGAGGGGGCGGGGCCTGCTCTCACCTCTTCCGGCCCCGCCCGTGACAGGAAGTGCAGCGGGTGCTGCCGGAGCGCTTGTGGTTCCCGGGTTTCCGCCGGAAGCCTTTTCCGTGGCAAATCAGACATCGCTTCTGTGGGGGAGAGGGAGGGGTCAGACAGGAACAGGAAGTAGATGCAAAGGCCCCGCCTCTTTCAGCCCATGGCAGGAAGTGCAGTGTTTGATGCCGCAAGCGTGGCCAAAACGGACCGGCTGTCTGCGTTGCCATGACGATGTTCTGTTGTGTGAAAAAAACACACAAACAGAAAAACAAACAGACAAACAAAAACAAAACAAAAACAAAACAAAAACGCACAATCAAAACAAACACAAACAAAACAAACACAAACACAAACACAAACACAAACACAAAGAAAACAAAAACAAAGAAAACAAACACAAACACAAAAACAAACAAAACAAACAAAACAAAACAAACACAAACAAACACAAACTAAACAAACACAAACAAAACAAACACAAACAAACAAAAACAAAAACAAAAACAAAAAAAAAAAAAAAACAAAAACAAAAACAAAAACAAAACAAACATAAACAAAACAAACACAAACACACAAACTAAACAAACACAAACAAAACAAACACAAACAAAACAAACACAAACACAAACACAAACAAACAAAAACAAAAACACAAACAAAAACACAAACAAAAACACAAACAAAACAAACATAAACAAAACAAACACAAACACACAAACAAAACAAACAAACAAAACAAACACAAACACACAGACACACATTCAAACAAAAACAGACAAACACAAACAAACGAACAAACACACACACCTGGCCTCTACCGTAACAATTGTTGCAGCGAACCCGTCCACAGCCGCTGCACATGTGACACACCTGAAACACACACACACACACACACACCCAGACACACAATGTGAAATCATGGACTCCCCAAATGTTGTGAGATATCTTGGGCACAAACACACAAAACACACACACACAGACACACAGACACACACACACACACACACACACACACACACACACACACACACACACACACACACACACACACACACACACACACACACACACACACACACACACAGATACACACACACACACACACACACACAGACACACACACACACACACACACAGATACACACACACACACACACACACACACACACACACACAGACACAGACACACACACACACACACACACACACACACACACACACACACACACACACACACACACACACACAGATACACACACACACACACGCACACACACACACACACACACACAGACACAGACACACACACACACACACACACACACACACACACACACACACACACACACACACACAGACACACACACACACACACACACACACACACACACAGACACACACACACACACACACACACAGATACACACACACACACACACACACACACACACACACACAGACACACACACACACACACACACACACACACACACACAACACACACACACACACACACACACACACACACTCACACACACACACACACACACAGACACACACACACACACACACACACTCACACACACACACACACACACACACCTTGACGATACAGGAGTGTGGTACTCGGACCTTCTCCACCCCGTCGCTGAATCTCTGGGGCGGAGCCACTGGGACGTCCCACGGCAGCGGGCTCCGCCCAAACTCCGCCCCATCCACCAATTGTCCTGTAGGGGGGGGGACAGAGACCCGGGTCAGCAGGAGGACCGACCCCCCCCCCACCCCCGGTCAGGGCGGGGTCGTCTCACCGTTGTAGGGCTCAAACTGCCAGCCGCTGGTTCTGGTCTCACAGAAGGTCTCCAGCCGGTACTGAGGGGGGGGGCAGACAGCATGTGGATCAGAACACACACACACACACACACACACACACACACACACACACACACACACACACACACCCGGTACACGGTGACGGCCCTCAGCTCCTTGAAGCTCATGTTCCTGGCGGGTTTGGAGCTGAACCTCCACCTGGACTCCACGAACCGCAGCAGGGCGTCCCGGGCCACCTCCTCTGACACCTGGGGCACCCTGGGGGGGGGGGGGGGGCAAGGGGTGGGGTCACATCTCTGAGGGCGTGGCCACAGGAAGATGTGATGTGTTCAGGAGGTGCGGCGCTACCTGACGTCGGGCACCGAGGTGTTCTTGTCCAGCTCCGGCTGGGGGGTGTAGGCGGGGGGCGGGGGGTACAGCGGGTCGTCACCCTCTGGACACAAACGGGGTGGGGGGGTCAGGGGTCAGGGGTCACGAGCAGCGACGGAGAAGAAGAGGAAGACTCACCCCCTCCTCGGTGGCCCTGGTATCCGTGGATGTCGTCCAGCCAGCCAGGGGGGGGCGCCGAGGGCCCCTCCTCTGGGATGCTGGGGTCAAATGCACCTGGGGGAGGGAGAGGTCAACATAGGCCCCACCCACCTGAAGCTTAACCCCACCCCTTCTGTCCTTGTGGCTGAGCCCCACCCTCAAAGCCCCGCCCTCAGAGCCCCTGATGTCACGCCGTTGCTAACCCCACCCCCCCCCCCCCCCCACACACACACACACAACAATATCATATAAATAAACACAATAGTCTTGATTGAGGCGGGGTGTGTTGCTGACCCCCCCCCCGACCCCCCCAGCTGATAAAAATAAATTGGAGTGTGTTCACACAATACAGACTGAAATACCAACGAGAAGGTGTCCCCCCCCCCCGAGATGGAGCGAACGACACCAGCATGGGGGGGGCAAAAGAGGGAGGGGCTCCAACTGGACAATGAATCCAAAATAATCCTGATGGGAAACGACCCGACGACCACCTCCTAGCAACCAAACACACCCTAGCAACCGATCGATCGATCGATTTAGTGATCAATAATCACCTGACAACATCAGTGAGACCGGAGGTCGTGCTTTGATGGATGGATTGACAGATTTCTCTGTACTGATTTCTTTCCTGCCTTGTGATTGGTCCTTAAGGTGACCAATCAGCACAGG
Source organism: Antennarius maculatus (assembly GCA_013358685.1). Lineage (NCBI taxonomy): Eukaryota > Metazoa > Chordata > Actinopteri > Lophiiformes > Antennariidae > Antennarius > Antennarius maculatus. The sequence continues at coordinate 27,144,410 of CM023609.1, read as the reverse complement.
GGCCAAACCCTGGGCCCCCTTCTACATCCGCCCCTGCTCAAACACAAAACATAGTTCCGCCTCCACAAGTTATAGAAAAACAACAACAACCATTATTACATTATATAATGTAACATGTATGGATCAGCGGATCAATAATCCAGGTTATCATGAGTTACCGTCACGAACACGGCAGTCCCGTTAACGTAAAGGTGGGAACGCGGTGACGTCACCCACACCGGAAGTGAACGCTGTCACCGACACGACTACCAACAACAGCTTTAATTGATCACCAGCTGACTTCAAACCGACTTGAATCCAGTTCACGACCGGTTCGAGTCGGTCTGACCTACTTCCGGTCCGGTCCCGGTAGCTCCGGTGTGAACGGGACTCACCCGGGTCGTCGTCCTTCTCTTCGTCCATGACTCCTCTGCTCGGACTCCGGTTTTTTTGTTTTGTTTTCAGAAGAAACGCGCTCGTGAGGGCGGGACCCGCCCCGCCCCGCCCCCGCCCGCCAACCTCGTCACGTACTACTTCCGTTTCGGCTTTTAAAAATAAGAGCACGGGACGAAGATTGATCCAATTAGCCTAAAATGGATTGTATTACATTATAATTCATACTTTAATTTAGTCATGTCATTTAATGGGACATTTTTTCATCTAAATCCACCTGAGTACTCCATCTCTGTCTGGACAAGTCATGCAAATGTTTGCTTTTTCATATTTTCCTGAAAAAGTCTACTGTCTTATTTTGAAAATAAGATTTCAGGACTTCCTGTCTCGTCATGTGATTTCCGTACCTTGACGCACCCGTGACCACGCCCGACGTGTTTACATTGGTGTTAATCAGAGAGACGGAGACGGAATTCTTCAGGATTTAAGGGCCTGTCAAGCCCCTGGAACATTTTTTCTTTTGTGTGACGTTCAGTGACGCCTCGGAAGTTATGCAATGTTTGACTGACACGTTAAGACGATATGTTTGCACAACTTATAATTGTTCATAAAGGGCTGACACAACGCGTTGAAACATCCGTAACGGACAGGAGTAGATTTAAATTATTTAATAAACTCTGACACTTTGTCCGTGTGAATCTTATCTGGTTTACAGCTGACTGTAAACAGAATTTAAAGTCCTACATATTCCACCGAGAACCCGACAGAACCACACGGATTAACTGATGACCATCTTGTGCTCTTCTGAGAATAAAATAATCATCACATGTGAGTCCAGAGACTCCAGACGCTCCACATCACGGAAAGAACCGAGAGAATCCGGTTCTGTCTTAACCTCAGGCAGTGAAACGACTAAACTCCAACTGCGTGATCCCGATCTAAAAAATAACTTTATTCCAGAAGAGAAAAAAGAATGTTCACCGGAGGAAAACCGCTCGGTTTACGTCAACAACTAAACAAACGTTGAAAACGTAGAATGCATTAAAAAAAAAAATTATTTGCTTCTATTTTAAAATCGTTAATGTTTTTCTCTCAAAAAATCTCTTAAAAATACAACCCGTTATTAAAAACCGGAAATAAACGCACCTTGACCCGGAAGTGAACGTCATTTGTTTTCTCCTAGCAACAAAACACTTGGCTGCTAGCTCGCTGTGCTTGGACACGTATTTCTGGAAAGGTTTACATCCCATAATTAAAATGGTAAGATGTGTTAACAGACCGCAGTGTTTTATAACTCATTAATATCATGAAGTTATTTATTTTATTCCTGCAGAATGGATTTAAATGTCGTTAGTTTGCTAACAGGCTAGCGGGTTCTGCTAGCGGGCGTTGTCTCCAGATTTCTCTGGTCAGTTTAGATTGAACTAAATGAGCTCATGTTTAATTACTTTATCCTTACTTTACTTTATCTTTACTTTATCTTTACGTGACATCATTGTGGTTTAAATAAACTAACCGTCTGTCTGTCTTAGGCTGAGGTCGAGGAGACTTTGAAGAGGATTCAGAGCCAGAAGGGGGTTCAGGGGGTCATCATTGTCAATTCAGAGGGTGAGACACCCGTCAAACCAGATTCAGTAGGAACACCCATCAAACCAGATTCAGTAGGAACACCCATCAAACCAGATTCAGTTGGAACACCCATCAAACCAGATTCAGTAGGAACACCCATCAAACCAGATTCAGTAGGAACACCCATCAAACCAGATTCAGTTGGAACACCCATCAAACCAGATTCAGTAGGAACACCCATCAAACCAGATTCAGTAGGAACACCCATCAAACCAGATTCAGTAGGAACACCCATCAAACCAGATTCAGTAGGAACACCCATCAAACCAGATTCAGTAGGAACACGCATCAAACCAGATTCAGTAGGAACACGCATCAAACCAGATTCAGTAGGAACACTCATCAAACCAGATTCAGTAGGAACACGCATCAAACCAGATTCAGTAGGAACACGCATCAAACCAGATTCAGTAAATAAAAAATAAAACATCAAATCTAGAATCAGTGAAACCCATCAGTGTTTTTGTCCCGGACTGAGAAAACCCAACAGTACCTCCAGAAACACACCAGTGACAGTCAGGTGTATCTCTGCACCACATTAAACTGGTTTAACAGGAACTTAAATCCCCACAAAGTTTTACATCCTCTGATCACAATTATTTTTTACTGCTGTACACGATTGTGTTTTCCCTCAGGAATCCCCATCAAGAGCACGCTGGACAACGGCAGCACGGTCCAGTACGCCGGCCTGATCCACCAGCTGGTGATGAAGGCCAGGAGTACGGTCAGAGACCTGGACCCCCAGAACGACCTCACCTTCCTGCGTGTGCGCTCCAAGAAGAACGAGATCATGATCGCCCCAGGTGAGGACAGGAACACATCGTCATGAAGGACGTGTGGAACTGGTTTCCTTTAGATGTGTTGTCAAACTGACTTTAGGGTTTTCTGTACTAACACATCAGCATCACGAGGACGTGAACAGATTTATGGTTTAACCTGCTCTCTCGTTTCTTTGCAGATAAGGACTATTTCTTGATCATCATCCAGAACCCTTCGGACTGAAGACCCCCCTGCTGCCAGACTCTCCCCCCTCATTCAAACGTTTCCTTGTTTTGCTTCAAAAAACGGTTGACCAGAAGATTTGATCCATTCCTTGTAGCAGAAAGTAAAAACTGGATTTGAATGATGATGTCTGCAGTAAAATTCTTTATTCCATGTTTTAGTCTTCAGCTGGAGGAGAACCAGAGCCGTGCACACGTGTGCACACGTGTGCACACGTGTGCACGGCTATGTTTGACATGCTCTTTTTTTTTGGATTATTTATTTTATTGGCGAATGTTAGTGAAGAATTTCGCTTCATTATCAGAGAAATAAAGTGGAACAACTTCTCTGTTGTTGTTTTTATTGGTTATTGGTAATGAAATAAACACACCCTTATAAGGGTATGTGGTCATCAGGCCCGTCTGGTTGTCATGGTAATTTAACTCTGACACATCTCACGAGCTCCATACAAACACGACAGATAAATTCATCACAAGTAGTTGTGTTCGTTTTCTCAGCTCATATAATTTGGTTTTGTTGAAGGTCAAAGCGACACTCAAAAGGTAATAAAACGTTTGTGCGTCGTGTCAACGGTGAGGATAAAGTTGCATCATTTCTTACCAGAACAAAACAACAGAAGCAAACCTCTTCTGTATCAATCATGACGTCACCACAGTCAGCTGTGACTGTAATAGTTTATAACGCTACTCTGCATAACGTGTAGTTAAAGTGTAGTTAACTTAAACTACACGTTAACTACATGCTGATAAAAGGTTCAAAGGGCAATAAAGAGGTCCTAAAAAGCGAGCGGCTCCTTTAAATCAGCCCGTGACGTCACCGCCGCCTCTTGCTTTGTTTGTCCGGAGCCGCTCGGCTTCATAACGAGTCCGGAGAGACACCGACGAGCACCGACCCGCACCGTCTCCGCCTCAGACCCGCGTTATAAGCGTTCAGCGGTGCGCTCAGCAGTCATAACGGTGTAATAACGGACACCGACATGCCGTCAGACAGACCCTTCAAACAACGGAGGACATTCGGTGAGAAAGCAGCTAGCCGGCCCGTTAGCCCCGAGCTAACCGTCTGTTGACGAGCGGACCTCCGTGTTTTGGACCTTCCGGTGTCGGTTTTGTCGGTTTTTAAATGTGATTAACGGAACCGGAAACATATCGGATAGAAAACACCCGTTAAATGTCACGTGATTTGTTTTGTTGTGTCTCTGACTGCTACGCTAAAAGCGTTAGCATCAACTCTAAACCATTAAAACCAGCTGTTAAAAACCTCTGGAGCAGCTAGCTGGTGTATGCTAGCTGATTTATGCTAACTGGTTAATACTAGCTGGTTAATGCTAGCTAGTTAATGCTAGTTGCTTTATGCAAGCTGCTTAATGCTAGCTGCTTAATGCTAGCTGCTTTAGCTGTAAACATTGACGAACAGGGAATGATTTATGTTGAATTTCGACACCAAGCCACGCCCCCGTGACGAGCAGGGCGGAGCCCGGACTTTGTGGATGACGTCACATCTAAAACAAACCAACGTGCCGCAAACAGGCGTCATGTTTACCCTTTTAAGCTGTTTGAATTAAATTATTGGAACTATTTTCAATATAATTCCATAAAAATCATGTTTAATAACCAGATGAAACAGATTTCAAGTGTTTTTAGTCCCGTTCTGAACTAAATAACATTTCTAACTTGAACTTAAGTCTGAAACGGATTAAAATGATTTTAGTTATTTAAAATGTGTGACTTACAGCTGAGTGACGAACCGATTGAACTCCACTGGGGAAGAACAGAGGAACCCTTTGCTCCTCTTCATCGCTCTGTCTGACCTTTGACCCCTCCTGCGGTGTAAAAAATAACTGACACTCCTCTCAGATAACTAGAAGGTAAAAGAATGGAAGTGACCCACCGGTGATCAGCTGATCGCGTCGTCACGGCCCATTTGGTTTGTCGGTGGTCACGTGACGCCTCGTGGTCATGTGACCTGAGTGAGCCGGTCTTAACTGTGTGTGTCGTCCACAGCCGACCGCTGCAAGGAGGTCCAGCAGATCCGTGATCAGCACCCCAACAAGATCCCCGTAAGTCCGTCCCTGGGAGACGCCCGTGTGTGTTCACGGTCATGTGATCAAAGGGGGCGGGGCTTAACGGAGGGTCCGCGTGTGTGCCTGCAGGTCATCATCGAGAGATACAAGGGAGAGAAGCAGCTGCCGGTTCTGGACAAGACCAAGTTCCTGGTCCCCGACCACGTGAACATGAGTGAGCTGGTCAAGATCATCAGGTACACACACACACACACACACACACACACGTCACAGAGGTCACATGACAGGAAGTGTTCGGGCCGCTGACAGACAGAGGCTCCAAACAGGAAGTGTGTTCCATTGGTCGTCTCAATGAGCCTTCACAATAAAACCCTTCCACTAAAGTCTCCCCCCGCCCCCCCACAGACGCCGCCTGCAGCTGAACCCCACCCAGGCCTTCTTCCTGCTGGTCAACCAGCACAGCATGGTGTCGGTGTCGACGCCCATCTCTGAGATCTACGAGCAGGAGCGCGACGAGGACGGCTTCCTGTACATGGTCTACGCCTCGCAGGAGACCTTCGGCTGCTAGGGGGGGCGGGGGTGGCGTCTTCAGGTGCCTGCTGGACAGGGAGGGGGGCAGAGGGGCGGGGCGCTCATCCAGACCGGGGTTAGCCCCTCCCCTCTCTGTCGCAGCGGAGCGCCCCCTTCATATCGGTCAGTAGCGCTGAACGCCAGCAGAGCGTCGCTGCTTTTATTTCGTTTCTCCTTCTTTTATTTTGAAAATCCGACCTTTGTGGGTTCGAACCTGCGAGAGAATTTGATTTTGATGCTTAAAACTATAAAAAAGAAAGAAAAAAAAACGACTTGAAACCAAGAAGCTCAGCCGATGATGTCATAACAGTTAGCTTCGTGGCTAGCCAGTAATTCACTGTGTCGCTATCGTGTCGTCATGGCAACAGATGTACAAGCTAGGAGGTGGAATGTAGATGTCGTTTGAACATTTTAATTCACTTTTTCCTTTTTAATATCTTAATCCGTAGTTTGAAGTTTTTTCGTTTTGTTACTCGTTCAGATTTTTCTCATCAGCCTGAGGGTCAAACGCCGACCGGCCAATCGCTGCTGAGCAGCTGACAATCAGGCTCGCCGCCGCGCTAACAATCACTAATTTACTTTTCCACATGTGCAATATTTATACACCGCTAACGGCTAACTGCTAGGTCACAGAAGGGAAGCTAGCATTAGCGACATGAGCGACGCCGTTAGGCAGGATGTCGTTTTTTGCACCGTAAGCACAAATCAGCTGATCCGCCGCAGTCTTCCTGCTCACACACACACACACACACACACACACACACAATCAGGTGAGGGGGGACGTTCAGGGCCAACCCAGAACGAGGGACGCTTCAGCTCGTCACGCTTGTGCGTTTAGAGAATTCGACCAATAGGAGGCCACCGCTAATCCAAACTGTTGGGTTTAGCAGGAAGGGGGCGGGGCTGAGGTCAGGTGACTGTTAAATCCAGGTCGTTTCAGATTAACGCCTCCAATCAGCGTCATGAACTTGTCCCGAAGGACTCTTTAAAATTCTGCCCCGCCCCCCAGCCTGGCGTTAGCGTCGTTAGCATAGGGTTAGCCTCATTATTTCACGTCAGAGACGAACGAGCTTCTTTTGCACATAAATTAATGAATATAAACGTGGTTTTGTCGGTTCTCACGCCGTTCTCTCCTGAAGTCGAGCTAGACGAAGGTCCTGCTGCACTACAAACCTCGCATGTTCCTTTAACGAATGTATGATTTTACATTACAGCTAAAATGGAATCGTTGAAATTAGTCTTTTTTTTTGTTTCCCAAAACCAAAAAAAAATTCACAAGTCTGTTTGAAACTGTGTGTAGAAGCGTCCTGTAGTCCAGATGTTCGTGTTCTGAGAACATCGTCCCCAGCGTTTGCCAAGAAATAAAAAGTTGCCTTGAAAACATCGTCTTTGTCTGATTTGTTGCTTTATTTCCTGGTTGGTGTCGGAGGTCAGTTATATGAAGACTTGAAACTTTTTAACTCAGTTACACATTTGCGATTAAAGGTTTTGTCGCTGCAGCTAAAAGCACATGACTCAGGCAGCAAAGGGGATAAAAATCAGATGACCTTTAGAAAACTAGGTCAAGGTCAAATTTCCACTTTTAATTTTTTTTTTGCACATGTCTCAGGAACCGGATAAGATAAAAAGACAAAAGGCGTTATATTCAGGGAGGCGAGGGGATGAAAATTTGATCACAACCTTGAAAACTAGGTCAAGGTCAAATGTTCTTTCATACCTTTTTACGTACACATCACTGAAAGCTGATGAGATATAATCACAAAAAAAGCAACATTTTCAGGAAACCAGAGGCACAAAAATGTGTAGGTCAGGGTCAAATGTTAACCGGGGGTGTTGTAGTCTGACCGCCTTAAGAGAAAAATGTTTCACATTTGAGAATCTAAAAGCAACTGAACGTTAGCTGAGAGTAAACTAGTTTTCCCTTCAGTAAATATCCCACACCATCGAGTTCAAACTGGAGGTTCTGTTTGGTTCTTATTGATGACAATCAGCTGTTTTTGTTGTGATGTTTTTATTCAGAAACAGAACTAAATGAATAATATTTTACAGGACAAACTTTTAGCTCGACGCTCCTCAGACGGTCACTGAAATAAACTTTATTGACACGCAGGATGAACACGAACACGGAACCATCCGCAGACCTTCAGGAACGTTTGTCTCTCTTCTTGGCGCGTCTGAGGCGGGCGGGGTTAAGGCTCGGCTGAAGGGGCGCCGGGTCGCCGTCGCCCATCAGTCGCGTTGTTTTTAACACTAATTTGATCATCTGCTGGCGTCCTGGAGGAGGGGGTCCAACGGAACCGAAAGCAGGAAGCAGCTGAGGAGACTCACGCCATGCTGAGACAGAGGAGCAGGAAAGGAGGATTCTTTCACATTAAAAGCATCTCAGAAAGACACTTTTCAAAATAAAGGTGAAACTTTAATTTATGTCAAACCTGAGTGTTGGACGAATCCCAGAAGAACAAGGGGGGGGGGTATCTATATATCCCGGGGCTTTAAACGGGGGCGGGGTTGAAGCTGTAGCATTAGCGGCTTCCTGACCTAGCATCCCGTGACATGTGGGTGTGATTTGATTAGCAGATATTTATCTAGTTTGTGATGTGTAGCTACATACTGTTAGCCAGGCTAGCTGTCGCACCTCTATGCTAAGCTAACTGTCGCTAGCTTACAACCGATCATCTCGATTTCACCACATTGAGTTCAACCTGAAGAGCAGAGCTAGCTGTGACACTTTAGCCATAACATTAGCGTGTGTGTGTGTGTGTGTGTGAGACCCACCTGTCGATCAGAGAGTCCCTCATGGCGGTGGCGAAGGCGGAGGGCTGTGCGGCGTCCCCCAGCCTGAAGACGCTCTCCACCACGGACACCTCGGTGCTGGTGGTGTCGGCGCCGCAGAAGGCGCACCAGTCGTTCACCACCAGGCCGGCCGCGATCACCTCGCTGCCCTGGTTCACCGTCCCCGCCTGGAACGGGACGCGGCGTTACCCTGGAGCTAAACCTGACGGGGCGGCGCCGTCCCGCCACTCACCACTAGGGGGACCTGCAGCAGAGACGACAGCTCCTCCTGGTCCTCGATGGAGGTCTTGGGGTGCACCAGCCCCCCCTGGTTGCTGAAGGCGCTATAGGACCCCACCAGGACCTGGTCCGCCACCGTCTGCCGGAACACCTCCACCTTCAGCGAGTCGGCCAGGATCTCCTCCGTCTCCTGGGGGGGAGGGGGTTAGAACGCGTGCGGTTTGACGAACGGGCCCCCCCCCCCGGTGGACGCCTCACCCGGTCCAGGTCGGGGTGGATCAGCGCCACGTAGTCGTTGCAGGCGGCGACGTTCCCGAGGGCGGAGAGCCGCTCCTCCACGCGCTGCAGCCGCACGGCGTCCGGCAGGCAGTTCCTCAGGTGCTGCAGCTCCTGGTCCGTCGTGCTGCTGGGCACCAGCAGGCCGTGGCGGTTCCCTGAGGCCACGCCCACACAGAGGTCAGGGCAGGGGCAGGGGGCGGGACACAGGTGTGTCTGTGTGTGAGAGAAACTCACCCACGCACATCCTGCCAATGATGCGACAGCCTGCGATGGAGGCGTGAACCACGGGGATGTGATCCGACAGCTCGCCTTCAAACACACTGAACACACGACAGGTAAACAACAGGTAAACAACAGGTAAACATCAGGGTAAACAACAGGGTAAACAACAGGTAAACAACAGGGTAAACAACAGGTAAACAACAGGTAAACATCAGGGTAAACAACAGGGTAAACAACAGGTAAACATCAGGTAAAGAACAGGTAAACAACAGGTAAACATCAGGGTAAACAACAGGGTAAACAACAGGTAAACATCAGGGTAAACAACAGGTAAACAACAGGTAAACAACAGGGTAAACAACAGGTAAACAACAGGTAAACAACAGGGTAAACAACAGGTAAACAACAGGGTAAACAACAGGTAAACAACAGGTAAACAACAGGTAAACAACAGGGTAAACAACAGGTAAACAACAGGTAACAACAGGGTAAAAAACAGGTAAACAACAGGGTAAACAACAGGTAAACAACAGGGTAAAAAACAGGTAAACAACAGGGTAAACAACAGGTAAACAACAGGGTAAACAACACGGTAAACAACAGGTTAACAACAGGTAAACAACAGGTAAACAACAGGTAAACAACAGGTAAACAACAACAACCATCCTTCAGTCACAGGCCAGACTGTTTTTGTTTAGACTGTTTTTGTTTAGACTGTTTTTGTTTAGACTGTTTTTGTTTAGACTGTTTTTGTTTAGACTGTTTTTGTTTAGACTGTTTTTGTTGACTGTTTTTAAGCTGCTTTCTAAACAATGCCGTGGACCTGCAGTACCGCTGGAATCCACGGGGGGCAGTGCAGCCGTGAGAAACGAGGCTCCACTGTCAACAAACCTGAACAGAAAATCTTCATCTGGAGCAGAAAGAAGGTTTTAGATCCAGAATGTTTGTTTGTGTCCATCATTCATCTGGAACTCCACACGTCTGAACTCTTCTGGGATCCATCAGATCCAGATGGAGACTCTTCTGGGTCAGACGTGATCTAGATCTAAGACCTGAGATACGAGCCCAACACGTGGTAAAGAACGAGATCCGGTCTCACCAGCGGTCGTGTCCTACCTGGAGGTTCTAGCAGGAGGTTTTGGGGTCTGAGTCTGATCTACTTCTGATCTGGTCGTGATGATTCTCCATAATTCTGCTTCCACCTTCATGAACTAAATCTAGACCAATATTTAATTCCATGAACGTTTATCGACACATGATCAGATCACCGAGTTCCACTTCCTGCTGTGACATTTGTTACTTCCTGTTCTCTGGCGTCAGAACCAGGTGATCGTACCTGTAGAAGTTCTCGGACCCGCCCACCGCCACCAGGCAGTAGGCGTTGGTTAGCTTAGCGAAGCATCCGACGTTGTTGTTCTTCTCAAACGACGTTCTGACGGCCATGATGACGAAGAGGAGGGTTCACCTCAGCTCCTGGAACCAGGAAGAAGAAACGTTTGATGACGTGTGTGTGTGTGTGTGGCCTTCCTTCAGGCTGCCTGAAGACCTAACCCGAACCCTTCCTCCTCAGTCACCTTTGAAGCTGTTGTGGATCACGTGACTCGTAAATCGTTCCAAACGCAATAAACACGTTTTTATTTTCCACTTCCGTGAACAACAGTTGCGTCGTGACGTCATCAGCAGCACAAACTAACGCAACACACTCCACATGACCGTCTGAACCCGCTGCTAGCCGCTTAGCTAGCTCGTTAGCTAGCTGGCTGGTTCTTCTCAGAGCTTTAGTAGCCGGACAACAGACGCGCGTGACACTGGCTCGTGACTAATCGATTAACAGACTGATATGAGATCAAACGTTTTGTTCCAATCAGTCGGAATACTCGGATACTCACTGTAACGCGGACCCGTTTGCCGGAGAGTCGCTCGTGGCCGCTGAGTGGCGAGATTCCACCAGCGGAACGTGTTCACTCCACTTCCGCTACACGTGATGACGTCAGACGCACACATCAGCGTTCCCCTCGTTCCTGTGCGTGATGACGTCAGGGGACGCCCGGAAAGCCCGCCCCTTTCCAGAGATGATCACTGGAGCGGGTTTATTTAAACCAGAGTTAGAGTTTAGAGCTAAATAAAACACTAGATGTTTATTATTCATATTCCAACAAGACGGACGTCATTATTTATGTGTTCTTTATTTAAAGTATTTGTTCCACAATGTTTGGGTGTTCATTTACTGTTGGAATAATTCAAAAAAATAATTCCTGTTTGGGATGACGAGGGATACTTGGAGATTAAATGAAAATACAAAGACAACGAAGTCATCATTTTTTGAAAAAGAAATATACATTTTTGTTTCTGACCGGATTTTGTTCCATATTTAATAGAAACAGCTGAAGTGTCAAGAAAATCAGAACAAAAAATGTGAATTTACTTTATTACGTTTCACAAAAAAGACATTTAACCCTTTGTGACATCAAAACAACATTATTATCATTATTATTATCAGTTTTATGATAAATATGTATTAATTTATAACACATATCATATTATTTTATGATGTTAAATTTCTATGAGGAGTTTTTCAATTATTATTCTATTTTTTTTACATATTTATTTGTAGTTTGTTTGAACCAGATGTTAAAATAAACCAGAAGCAGGAAGTATATGTGAATGTGTCTGTGTTTGCTTCTAGTTCAATATGTGATTATGACAACAAACTGTTCTATTATTCTGTTATATATTTCCATTCTACTCTATCCTATATTTCTACTCTATTCTATTCTATATTTCCATTCTATTCTATTCTATTCTATTCTGTTCTATTCTATTCTATTCTATTCTATTTTATTCTATTTTATTTTATTCTATTCTATTCTATTCTATTCTATTTTATTTTATTCTATTCTATTCTATTCTATTCTATTTTATTTTATTTTATTTTATTTTATTTTATTCTATTCTATTCTATTTTATTTTATTTTATTTTATTTTATTTTATTTTATTTTATTTTATTCTATTCTATTCTATTCTATCTTGAGGTGTTTTCATGTCGCTCCCTCGCGCGTCACCTGCTTCCTGGTGTTTTTATCACGCGCGCGCACGAGCCTCATAATTCTTTCTCCCTCAGTAACCCGCCTAGCAACCACAGGCCGTCCCACTCTGCCCTCTCGCGTGGAGCGCGAGCGGCTCTCTGGGCCAATCGCGTCTCTTTTTTCCGTATGACGTCTCATTTGTGGACACTTCCATTGGCTCGTGATTCATGTGACGTCACCGTAGCGTTATCAGGGACGAAGAACAGAGGAGATCAAACGCATGTTGGAGAAGGAGGAGGTCTCACTCGAGCAAGTGCATTATGGGTAAAACATGTTTAGCTGGTTGCCATGCTAAGTGTTAGGTTAGCAAACTGTTCTCTGTTAGCATCACTCCGTTCAGTAAGAACAGGTTTTAGTTAAACGTTTATAATAAACAACATTCATAAAAATTAATAAAATATAAATATATTAATAACAATTTAGTGGTTCTGATCTGGATGCAGAATGTTTTAAAAAATTAACTGTTATGAGACAATTAATATTAAACGATCGCAGTTACCAAGGCAGGTTTCCGGGTCCAGGAGTCAGATGACGCGGCTCAGCCAATCAGGAGGCCTCTGGCTGTGGTTGTGTGTACAGAGTGATCCCTCCTCCCGGTAGAAACAGTCTCTGAGCAGCTCGACGGTACCGGAGACTCTGCCTGGAAACACTGATCGGTACCGGAGGCGGACGATCCCGCGGGAGACGAGGGGTCGACTAGGTGGGCTAAAATTAATTCACGGTGGTCACGCGCGCCCACACTCACGCGCACACACACACACCTGTGTGTCGGTAGGCGGGGCTACATGTTGTAAACATGTCAGCCTTTCCTCAGGCACGGAAACACGGCTTTTTGATTGATTTAAACCGGAACAAACAGAATGACATCACGCATTAATTCATTCATTTAATAAAATTCATCTAATTAGATTCGAAAGATCCTGTTTGTCAACAAATCAAACTAAAACATTTCAATAAAACTTTAACAAAATAAAAGTCGTGTGAAAACCGTTAAACAGGAACTATTTGATCTTTAAGGAGTCTCAGATCCATCCACCGGGGTCAAAGGTCAATGACGTTCAAGGCTCGGGGTTTGAGCGACACACATACACACACACTCATTTTTTATGCTAAGCGAGGCTAACTACAAAAATAACTCGATAAACTTCATTCTTTAGGCTAAGCTAGGCTAATAAACTCATGAACCAGAGACGATGCGACCGGACCGTTTCCTGTTTCCTGTGTGCTTCTGCTCAGGTGAGCGACGATGGGAGGGGGGCAGAGCCATGAGAGGGCGGAGCCAGAGGGGGAGACGCATGAAGAATCAGCCAATAGCGACTCAGGGTCATCAGCATCTGAAGGCAACTGTCATCAATTTATCGTTCAATCTTCATTTCATCATCATCATCATCTTCACAATAACCCTCCACTCCCACAGACGCCCCGGCAGAGCTGCCCCAGTGCATGATGGGAAACAAGAGGGTGGATGACATGTGCTTCATGATCTCCTGCACCAACTGGTACTAGAGTGGTCCTGATGCTGCAGCTCAGAGGAGGAGGAGGAGGAGGAAGAGGGGAAGGGACTTCACGCCAGACGCTGCATTCAGGGACCGTCAGGAAACGAGGCGTCATGCTGGCTGCATCGATCCACCGCTCATGAGAGGAACTTCCTGTGGCGTTAATGATGGAGAGCAGACCAGCGACGAGATGAAAGACGAGCAGAAGAATATTTAGAGCAAATCAAACTGTTTGAAACTTTATGTAAATGTATCAAAGTTAGAAAATGTTTAAATCTAATAAAGCTTTAAACGCATTTCATTTCCTCACAGCTCCAGTTTGTCATTTGACAAATTTATTTAATTTTTTCTAAACCAGATGGAATTTCTTGTTAACCTAAAACGTTAAGATGAATTTACAAATTGGACCAAACAGTGGATTAAAAGTGTTCAGAACAGAGGAGTTGCACTTGAACTCACCACAAACTGCTGTTGTGTTGCATGATGGGTAATAACGCTCCGTACCAGCCGGCGCCGCTGGCCAGAGGATTCTGGTTCTCTTCTGAGTGGTAGCCGCTAACGGCTAACAAATTTAGAACAATTAAACATGCTCATAGTGGCGCAGATGGAAACCTTGACTTAGGCCACGCCCCAGGCCACGCCCCAAACACACCTGTGAATAATTAGGGTTGAAATGCGACCTCTGATTCTGGATTTCTTGGGTTTCATTCATACAATCCTTTATTCTGAGCCCCTTCCTCTGCTCCCAGGGGTCACGGGGGTTGCTGGAGTCAATCCCAGCGTAGATTACCAAGATAAAACAGGACCAATCATATTTTCAGATCAGACGCGTCGACCAATGAATGAAAAGCACATCAGACAATGAAGCTCTCACTTTTATTGACAGCAGATGAACAGAAGGTGATCGTAGAGAATCAACGTGAGGCAAACAAACAAACAAACAAACGACGTAAACATGCCGCCCGATAGCATCGTCATCCGATGGTAAAACTTGATGTGCAAAAAGAAGAATTTTCTTCTCAAGTTCGCAAAAGAAATAAAAATACAAAACTTTGTTCTGTTTATTTACAGGAGCAGTTATGTGACCTCCGACAGGAAGATGGCGCTATAGAAAAAACACAGCCTAAATGGTGCATCGTTTTGTAAAGAAAGGGTCCGATTTTTTTCTTTTTGATTTTATAATCAACCCATTTAGTCAAAAAACCCAAAAACCAAACAAAATTCCTTCATTATTTACAGAGAACTTTATCCTCATAAGAAAAACAACTGGATCTCTCTTAAAGCTATTTCTGATAAAATCTCTACGAGTCGCTGTCGTCGATCCGGATTCGTCAAAAAGTCTGCCTGGAACACCTCTGATATGTCTTTATTCACACGTTTAAGAAAAGAGAACAAAAGGCAACAACAGGCAAGTTAAAGGAAGACTTAGCCACGAGAAGCCACGCCCCCAAACACAGCCACGCCACCAGAGGCGGCTAACGGTTAGCCTAGCCTAGCCTAGCCTGTCCTGGACATACATTAAAAAAAGCGATGATTTCAGGAGTCGTTTTAAAGTTCTCCATCTCTAGGTGTTTCGGTTACAGATTAAGAATGTTGCATCATGGGAAATCAGAAATCTGGTTTTGCTTTTCTAAATCGATGACATCAGCATGACGTGTTTATTTTTAAATCGGGAACGTGTTAAAAAAAAGCCGATTCAGCAGTCCAGGAAGTAAAGAGGATCTAGCTCACAGGTGGAATGCTAACGCTAACGGCTAAATCTGCTGATGCTAACAGCTAAATCTGCTGATGGGTTATTGCTGAGAACATTTCTGGTTCGTCTGCATTAACGTTCCGGTTTGGAGGTGGCTGCTAACCGCTAACTAAGTCGACCTTTAAAGGCAGCTCGCTGCTGTCCGAAGCCACCGGAATGTCGGCGGACCCGGAATCAAACTCACTGGACCGGACCCGTCGCTACGGCGACGTGAAGGAGAAGAGGCGGGGCTGACACCGGTCAATCCCGGGTCTGCCAACGATAACAAAAAAGGCAAACACTCCGAGGACCCGACGCCCGCCGGGGCGAGTGGAATAAATAAATGAAGCGAAGAGGTGGAACGAGTCCACCGTAAGAAAACGACGAAGTGACGATAAATCACGACTGGATGCTTTCAAGTTCTCCCGATTCCACAAACAGACATCTGCTGAAACACACCCCACTTCTGTAAACTGTTCTCCAGATATTTACACACCGTCCACCAGGGGGCGGAGTCTCTTTTTGTTTTGTTTTTTAGCTAAAATGTGACGGACTCGCCACCCCAATGGGAAAATTCAGCTTGTTGCCCTCTCGGTAAAAAAAAAAAACTCTCCACAAACTGTCCTTGAATGCAACGCGATCCCGAACGACGCTACGTACGTGTTTACGTGGCCGGACACGAGTGCTAGCTTTAGCATCGGTGAAAGCCGTGGACAAAAAAGCAGGAAAACGGGTTTTGTGGGGACGACAGCTTTGATGTCGACGTGCTAACCAATCGGGTAACGGTGACAACAAAACCAGGACGTCAGCAGGAGGAAACGCAACTTCTTCTCAACTTCCACTGCTGGAGTGCCTTCAAGCAAGGCACTTAACCCCCGACTGCTCGCGACGAATAAAGATACATGAACAACGTGAAACCTCATGAAGCAGCCGCGGCCACGCCCCTGTCAGCGATGACATCATGAACGAACGCTCAGAGCTACGACCTCTGACACGGTGTGAACCGCAGACCGGCGTCAGGCGTGAAGCCAACGGAGAAAACTGGAAGCGTTTTCATCAAGAAATCAAGTTTTGTAGCTCCGCCTGCGTGAAGAGAGGAAACAATCAGCCAATAGAACGACAGAGTTTCTGTTCAAGAAAACGAGCTTCTCAGTTCATGAACCTGATCATAATTATGGATTTCATGATCAGAGGTCAATTCCAAAAGATGAAGATCCTGTTTCACTGTGTGAACCTGGACTGTTTCACTGTGAACCTGGACTGTTTCACTGCGTGAACCTGGACTGTTTCACTGCGTGAACCTGGACTGTTTCACTGTGAACCTGGACTGTTTCACTGTGTGAACCTGGACTGTTTCACTGCGTGAACCTGGACTGTTTCACTGCGTGAACCTGGACTGTTTCACTGTGTGAACCTGACTGTTTCACTGCGTGAACCTGGACTGTTTCACTGCTGTGAACCTGGACTGTTTCACTGCTGTGAACCTGGACTGTTTCACTGGTGAACCTGGACTGTTTCACTGTGTGAACCTGGACTGTTTCACTGCGTGAACCTGGACTGTTTCACTGTGAACCTGGACTGTTTCACTGTGTGAACCTGGACCGTTTCACTGCGTGAACCTGAACTGTTTCACTGTGAACCTGGACTGTTTCACTGTGTGAACCTGGACCGTTTCACTGCGTGAACCTGGACTGTTTCACTGTGAACCTGGACCGTTTCACTGTGTGAACCTGGACCGTTTCACTGCGTGAACCTGAACTGTTTCACTGCGTGAACCTGGACTGTTTCACTGCGTGAACCTGGACTGTTTCACTGCGTGAACCTGGACTGTTTCACTGCGTGAACCTGGACTGTTTCACTGTGTGAACCTGGACCGTTTCACTGCGTGAACCTGGACCGTTTCACTGCGTGAACCTGGACTGTTTCACTGCGTGAACCTGGACTGTTTCTTTTGGAACGCCCCTCCTCAGCGAGTCGAGTCTCTCTGTCTTTCATCAAACACAGAAACCCGTTTTGGTCCGACAGACGACTTTCTTCACGTTAGCTCAAACGCTGAAACATGACGGTTGCTGACGGGACGATGATGAGTCGGGGTTTTCCGGTGAAAACAACAGAATGTGTGTTTCTGCGTGGAACGCCCCCCCACCAGCCCCAAGCGACATCGATTTGTGCTGAATCGCTCTGGACAGCAGAGAACACATTGAATTACTGCAGAGGGGAGAGCAATAAGAACACACAGCTGAGCCAACGCTGGGGGGGCACAGGGGGTGCACCTTGAAATGTGTTTTTGTGAGGAAACATTCATCATTAAAAACTCCAACAAACAGAAACGAGTGGGCTCAGGTCCACCTTGATGTCATGAATGGAGTCCCACAGGGCCGCGCTGTCGGGCCCCAGCAGTTCAACAGTTAATAAAGACAAGAACACAGCGTGTTATAGATGTAAACCAACAACACAATGGTGTCATGGATTCAAACCACATGTGTCAAACTCAGGGCCCGGGGCCACTTGAGGCCCTCCACATCATTCTATGTGGCCCACGAGAGCATAACAGGTCAGAGTGTCTAAAAATCAATAGGTCAAAAGTGTGCTTTGAGCAAAAACTACATTTCCCACAATGCAGTAGTTCAGCCCATTGGAACTCTGACTAAACGTAGTGAACAAAGTTAACGTCCTAACTTGTGTCTGATGTTCTTTTTCTTTATTGATTGATAGTTTGATCCTTGATTGATGGAGTTCTGTGGGTTTAATAACCTGACAAATGAAAAGGATTTATGTTAGAACAGAGAAACAAACAAACATGTTTTTTCTGTCTAACTGTAATGTTTGGAACTAGAATAAGTCAGAAATTCACTGATTTAACATTAAGGAGTTAAGTTTATTTTAAATTATTTTAAGTTACATTTAGTTACCTTTATTAGTTACATCTGGCCCTTTGAGGACAGCCGTGATGCTGATGTGGCCCCCAGTGAAAATGAGTTTGACCCCCTGGTTTAAACACACAACACACGGTGTTACAGATGTGAACAAACACCACCAGCTGGTGGATGCTGCACAAATTAAGAATTTCTACACGACAAACGAAAGAAAACAAATTGCTCTAAAACCCAGAGATAACAAAAAATGTTCCAGTTCCTCGTCGTTAAAACGCTTCTCACGCATTAAATATAACAAAGCTGATGTGAACGAACACGACGTGAGACGGAACCCGAAAAGAGAGGACGGGGTGGGGGGGCCGACTAACAGATGAAATGGATTTGGAGGGTGAGGAGCGTTCAGAAGTGTTTCATTAAGGCCGGTCGATGTCGCCTTGCCGGCGGCGTGCCGACGCCCACCCTCCACCTCCGTCTCTTTAAACCCCCCCCTCCCCGAGGTCTTTCACGTGTTGAAGCGTCGCCTCATCAGAGCGAGGATCCGTCACCGCCTCAGATGTTCACATCAGAAGCCGGCAGTGGGATGAAATAGTTCCTGCCTCGGAGGAAACGAGGTGGAGGAACTTTTCACGGCTCAAAAAACCTGCTGGGATCAAACCGGTGGCGCCGAGTCAGCAATCCAGGTCTGAGGACGGTGTCTGTGTCCAGCACACGTGACACACGCGTGTGATGATTGGTTGAACACACGAGCCAAAAACAAAACTAAACAAACACAAATCTCTGTGAAACCGTTTCTGTCATGCAGAAATGACGTTGCTATGACAACATCGACTCTTACCAGTGCTGCGAATACAAAAGATAAAAAAGGCCATTGAACGTTTTTAGGAAACAATTGTTTAGTTAATGCCTTTGATCCATGTGAACTAATAGTGATACGGTCAGTGAACTAGTGATTAATATCAAGAACATTAATAATGAGTGACGTGTGACGGCTAAAGACAGGAGGCTGTTCAGATGGTTTATCTCGATACGCTGATGACTCCCTGCTCTACATGTCAGTCACAGCCGTGTCAATGAAAGCCGTTAGTGTGACGGGTGGAGACTTAAAGTCGACCAGAGATCTAACGGTGATGAAGATGGACAACAGAGAGAGAAAGAATGTCGTCTTTGACACGTTTACATTTCTATAACAATTTAAAAAAGAACTAAATTCAGTTAAATCAAATAAATCCAGCGAACCACAGATCCTTGGTTTTCTTTTTGCTTTTCTACCTAAACCCTAGTTTGATATTTTCAAACTTTTTTTTTTTGTCGTGTTGTAGTTCAAGCTGTAGGTAGAAGAAAGGTGGAAGTGTTGTCGAGTCGTAGCTCGTAGCTCGTCCTCCGGCGCCGCTGTGAGTTGTTTCTCAGTGTCTTCGGCCACATTTGTTTTCTCGCCCGGTGACGAACCGACCAATCAGCATCGTTTTTACTTTGAAGTGCTTGTGTCACATGACACCAATGTCAGTGTTTTACCTTCAGTGTTCGCTAGCTAGCACAATAAAGTCTTTCATTCACTTCCCATTGTTTTCTTTTTTTGCTAACAACAAAGATAAGCTAGCTAACACTACGACAGCCGCTAAACTCACTTTAATCCCTTCACTGGCGTCCTGGATGGGGTGTTGCCTGTCATACCCACTCCTGTACCGGGTATTTGTAGTAGTGCTGACTCAGGGTGTTCTGCTGCACGCCTTTGTTCTTGAACTGGAAGATGGTGTAGACCAGGACCAGGATGCACAGCGACAGGATGCAGGGGATCACCACGGCGATGGCGTTGACCGTCGTCGGCACGTCGTTGATGGTCACCATGATGTCCACGTCATCCAGCGGCAGCTGGCGGTCGCCGCGGTTACCCTTGCTACCGGAACGATCTATGTCGGACTGGTCGCAGCCCATCCAGTCACGCAGGATGGATTTGGGGTAACCGGGTTCCACCGTTAGCTTCTGGTTGTCGAACTTCCAGTAATCCTTCCCCTTGTAAAAGTAGGTGTAGTCTGGGGGGGCGGGGGGGCGGGGGGGGTGGACGAGACAGAGACGTTTTTACTGAACTATGTTAAAAAATAAAATTTAATTGTCAGGTTTAAATAGAGAAATATTAACGAAATAATATTAAAATACATTCATGAATAAAGTTCAGTACAGATCTGTTGTTTATCTACAGTTTAACCCGGAGACGAGTTCATTCAACTTACACTGTTTTTCTGACTTACATCTCCTGGAACCGATTAGCGACGTTAGCCGAAGTTTACTTGTACTGTTCATATCAGCTGTTATCGTGATGACAGCTGATATGAACTTTCACTTCTAGCGGGAAAACCTGTTTAGCATAGTTAGCAAAGCATTAGCTATAACGCACACACACTCTCTGAGGCAGACATGAGGTCATGAGGTCATGTGGACAGGCAGAAGTGATGATGATGTTCTTCCTGTCAGTAGCTACTGGGCACAAACGCGATGCTAAATAACAGTTAGCATTAGCCTGCGGTTAGCTTGACCCTACGCTGACGTCGGTCCCTGGAACTTTAGGTTCATGCTGGTGAAAGCCAACACTCACATCCCTCCCTGCTGATGAAGGCCCCCTGGGGTCCGTCGGGGATCCCCTTCCACACGGTGATGGGTTTGGGGTACCCGGGGTCCGCCGCGTGCTTGTCCTCGTTGTAGCGCCAGTACTGGTCGCCCTTGAAGAAGTAGGTCTTCCCGACGGGCTCCCAGCGCAGCGCCGTGTCGATGCCGTCCCTGGGGAGGCAGCTGCCCAGCTCCACCAGGCTGTGGGGGTACCCGGGTTCCGCCGTCACCTCCCGGAACACCCAGTACTGCCCCCCTGGAGGACAGACAGGCAGGTAGGTACAGCAGTGGCTCGTCTACCGGAAACAGGAGGTGATACGTCTGACACTTCCTGTCCGTGTTTACGTTCTATTTCTATACTGATTATTACTGGTTGTTACCGATTTGTACAGATTACTACTGATAATTACTGATTACTACTCATTATTACTGATTACTGATTATTACTGATCACTACTGATTCCTACAGATTATTATTGACCATTACTACTGATTACTACTGATTATTACTGATTTGTCATTAGAAACAAAAACAGAATCTAAATATTTAGATTGATAAATCAAAAATCTGATTTTTGTGTTGATTTTGTTCTTGTCATGCTGTCTTGAAAAACAACAACGGCCTTAAACCTCACACCACACTGACACATCTCCTGACTCACAGTGTGTGTGTGTGTGTGTGTGTGTGTGTGTGTGAGCAGAAGCTATTAATATCTGCTCCTGGCCTGCCGTGAAGGCGGGACACTGTCAGAAGAGGGGGGTTGGGGCGAGCCAGGCTTCTAGCGGGGCGGATTCTCAGCTGAACCGGTTGGCAGCATCTCTCAGCCCCATCAGACCCAACATCACATCAACACGTCGCCACGGCGACACTATGAGCCCCTCCCCTTTCTTCCTCCTACCTTTGAAGAAGACGAACTTGCCGTCGGATCGCTCATAGGCGGCGTCGATGCGGGGGGGTAGCCCCTTCCAGAACTGGTCGATCTGCATGGGGTACCCCTCCTGCACCTTGTTGTTCCTCAGGCGCCAGAACCACCGGTCCTGAAACACAACGGGTTAGAACACCGTTAGGACAGTTAGAACACTGTTAGAACGCTGTTAGAACGGTGTTATAACACAGTTAGAACACAGTTAGAACACAGGTAGAACACAGGTAGAACACAGTTAGAACACAGGTAGAACACAGTTAGAACACAGGTAGAACACAGGTAGAACACAGTTAGAACACAGTTAGAACACAGGTAGAACACAGTTAGAACACAGTTAGAACACAGTTAGAACACAGGTAGAACACAGGTAGAACACAGAACACAGTTAGAACACAGTTAGAACACAGGTAGAACACAGGTAGAACACAGTTAGAACACAGTTAGAACACAGGTAGAACACAGTTAGAACACAGTTAGAACACTGTTAGAACGCTGTTAGAACGGTGTTATAACACAGTTAGAACACAGTTAGAACACAGGTAGAACACAGGTAGAACACAGTTAGAACACAGGTAGAACACAGGTAGAACACAGTTAGAACACAGGTAGAACACAGTTAGAACACAGTTAGAACACAGGTAGAACACAGTTAGAACACAGTTAGAACACAGTTAGAACACTGTTAGAACGCTGTTAGAACGGTGTTATAACACAGTTAGAACACAGTTAGAACACAGGTAGAACACAGGTAGAACACAGTTAGAACACAGTTAGAACACAGGTAGAACACAGTTAGAACACAGTTAGAACACAGGTAGAACACAGTTAGAACACAGTTAGAACACAGTTAGAACACAGGTAGAACACAGGTAGAACACAGTTAGAACACAGGTAGAACACAGTTAGAACACAGTTAGAACACAGGTAGAACACAGTTAGAACACAGGTAGAACACAGTTAGAACACAGGTAGAACACAGGTAGAACACAGTTAGAACACAGGTAGAACACAGGTAGAACACAGTTAGAACACAGTTAGAACACAGTTAGAACACAGGTAGAACACAGGTAGAACACAGTTAGAACACAGTTAGAACACAGTTAGAACACAGGTAGAACACAGTTAGAACACAGTTAGAACACAGGTAGAACACAGTTAGAACACAGGTAGAACACAGTTAGAACACAGGTAGAACACAGGTAGAACACAGAACACAGTTAGAACACAGTTAGAACACAGGTAGAACACAGTTAGAACACAGGTAGAACACAGTTAGAACACAGGTAGAACACAGTTAGAACACAGTTAAAACACAGGTAGAACACAGTTAGAACACAGGTAGAACACAGTTAGAACACAGGAAGAACACAGTTAGAACACAGGTAGAACACAGGTAGAACACAGAACACAGTTAGAACACAGTTAGAACACAGGTAGAACACGGAACACAGTTAGAACACAGAACACAGTTAGAACACAGGTAGAACACAGTTAGAACACAGGTAGAACACAGTTAGAACACAGGTAGAACACAGTTAGAACACAGGTAGAACACAGGTAGAACACAGAACACAGTTAGAACACAGGTAGAACACAGTTAGAACACAGGTAGAACACAGTTAGAACACAGTTAAAACACAGTTAGAACACAGTTAGAACACAGGTAGAACACAGTTAGAACACAGGTAGAACACAGGTAGAACACAGTTAGAACACAGTTAGAACACAGTTAGAACACAGTTAGAACACAGTTAGAACACAGGTAGAACACAGAACACAGTTAGAACACAGTTAGAACACAGGTAGAACACAGAACACAGTTAGAACACAGTTAGAACACAGGTAGAACACAGAACACAGTTAGAACACAGTTAGAACACAGGTAGAACACAGTTAGAACACAGTTAGAACACAGGTAGAACACAGTTAGAACACAGTTAGAACACAGGTAGAACACAGAACACAGTTAGAACACAGTTAGAACACAGTTAGAACACAGGTAGAACACAGGTAGAACACAGGTAGAACACAGAACACAGTTAGAACACAGAACACAGTTAGAACACAGGTAGAACACAGTTAGAACACAGTTAAAACACAGGTAGAACACAGTTAGAACACAGGTAAAACACAGTTAGAACACAGTTAGAACACAATTAGAACACAGGTAGAACACAGTTAGAACACAGGTAGAACACAGAACAGTTAGAAAACAGTTAGAACACAGGTAGAACACAGTTAGAACACAGTTAGAACACAGTTAGAACAGTTAGAACACAGAACAGTTAGAAAACAGAACACAGGTAGAACACAGTTAGAACACAGAACAGTTAGAACAGTTAGAACACAGAACACAGTTAGAACAGTTAGAACACAGAACACAGGTAGAACACAGTTAGAACACAGGTAGAACACAGTTAGAACAGTTAGAACACAGAACAGTTAGAACAGTTAGGACACAGAACAGTTAGAACAGTTAGAACACAGAACACAGTTAGAACAGTTAGAACACAGAACAGTTAGAACAGTTAGGACACAGAACAGTTAGAACAGTTAGAACACAGAACACAGTTAGAACAGTTAGAACACAGAACAGTTAGAACAGTTAGAACACAGAACACAGTTAGAACAGTTAGAACACAGAACACAGGTAGAACACAGTTAGAACACAGTTAGAACAGTTAGAACACAGAACAGTTAGAACAGTTAGGACACAGAACAGTTAGAACAGTTAGGACACTGTTAACTGTGTTTGTCTGTTTGTTTGTTGTTTGCTGGGACACAGTTAAAACAAAGAACACAGTTTAGGGTTTAGGATTAGGATTAAGGTAGGAGTTAGGGTTAGGATTTGGGGTGTTAGGAGTTAGGATTAGGGTTAGAGGGTTAGTTGTTACAGTTAGGGGTCAGGGGTTATGGGTCAGGGATCAGGGGTTAGGGTTAGGGGTCAGGGGGTTGGTTTTTTACTGACACCAGTCAAACTCTGCAGGATCTGGTGTTAATCCAGGAAGTCGTAAATCCTTCGAACAACAACAACGACAACAAACAAAGGAACGACGTCCTTGGCCGCGGTTAGAACCAGACGGATGAACAGACGAGATAAAAAGGGACGGAAGACAAACGATGTGATTGGATGTTAGCAGAGACAGACGAGGAGGAGGAGGAAGAGCTTCATTATCACTGAGCTGTGGTGAATCTGGGACGCTCCCCGCTGAGCGCCGCAGCCTCGCTTCACCTCGTCTGATCCGACGGCTGCCGAGCAGAAAATCAATGCGTCGCGTCCGGGGGGAGAAACCACGAGGAAACATCCCATAATACTCCTCCATTCCGGCGCCCAGCGCACCGCACGTCTCCACACGTCCTCGAGGTAGAAAGAACTTCGTCCTGATCGACGGCGTTTGAAGTTTGAGAGAAGCTTTGGTGTCAGAACCCCCCCCAAAAGATTCCACTGCAGAAACCAGAAGGCAGCCATTTTCCTTTAGAGTAGCGGTTAGCTCCACGGCGGCGCTCATTCCTCAAAACATCACTGTTTATGTGTCAAAACAATCAATAGGACACAGTTAATTAGCTAATGGCAACGACAGCTAGGAATATTAGCCGTTTCCATGGTAACGACTGAGCTGTCAAACATTATGAAGGAGGAGACAGACGGGTGGACGGGGTCGCGACCTTTTCTAACAGTCAGTTTAAAGATCAGACGCATCAAAATGGATTTTTCCTCCTCTTCTGATCTGACCCCCCCTCACCCTCCCTGCCTACCCCCCCAAGCCCCCCCCACCCCCCACCCCGCCTTCAGCAGAATAACAGAGAAGAAACCAGATCTAAACCTGGACTGTTTCACTGTGTGAACCTGGACTGTTTCACTGCGTGAACCTGGACTGTTTCACTGTGTGAACCTGGACTGTTTCACTGTGTGAACCTGGACTGTTTCACTGCGTGAACCTGGACTGTTTCACTGCGTGAACCTGGACTGTTTCACTGTGTGAACCTGGACTGTTTCACTGTGTGAACCTGGACTGTTTCACTGCGTGAACCTGGACTGTTTCACTGTGTGAACCTGGACTGTTTCACTGTGTGAACCTGGACTGTTTCACTGTGTGAACCTGGACTGTTTCACTGTGTGAACCTGGACTGTTTCACTGCGTGAACCTGGACTGTTTCACTGCGTGAACCTGGACTGTTTCACTGTGTGAACCTGGACTGTTTCACTGTGTGAACCTGGACTGTTTCACTGCGTGAACCTGGACTGTTTCACTGAGTGAACCTGGACTGTTTCACTGCGTGAACCTGGACTGTTTCACTGAGTGAACCTGGACTGTTTCACTGCGTGAACCTGGACTGTTTCACTGCGTGAACCTGGACCGTTTCACTGCGTGAACCTGGACCGTTTCACTGCGTGAACCTGGACTGTTTCACTTCGTGAACCTGGACTGTTTCACTTCGTGAACCTGGACCTGTAGCGTCTCACCTTGAAGACGAACATCTCACGCCTGAAGAAGGCCAAGGTGTTGAAGTTGCCATCACAGATGTTGGGTTTGCCGTTGCCGGGGAGGGCGGGCCGGTTGCCGGGCGGCCGGGCAGGGCGAGCGTGCCGGTCATGCTTGCGTTCGGAGGTGGGGTGACCCCGCCGTGACGGTAGGGTGGGCAACGGCCTGGTGGGTTCCAGCATGGCTGTGGGGACGCCTGGCGGAGACAACGAGAGTCAGGGAGGCGCCAGAGCAAACATGACTCAGCACTGTACGCACTTTACATTCATTGATTTGTTTGAATTTGGGTAATTTGACTCCTCCCCATGGCGACGTGATGTCATCACAATGTTACCTCACAGCAAATTGGGTTCTATCCGGGTCCACTCTGACATTTGTCTACTGTTTGGATTCCATACAGTCTGACGTCATTGACTGGTTCAAGGAGAGGGGGCGTAAGTTGAAAAACGACGTAAGATGAAAAACGACTAAAGTTGTAAAACAACGTAAGTTGAAAAACAATGTAAGTTGAAAAACAATGTAAGTTGAAAAATGATTCAAGTTGAAAAACGACCAAAGTCGAAAAACCATGTGAGTTGAAAAACTATGTGTTGAAAAACGTCAGTTAAAAAACGACGTGTTGAAAAACGATGTAAGTTGAAAAAGACGTAAGTTGAAAAACGACATGTTAAAAAACGACCTATTGAAAATTGACATAAGTTGAAAAACAACGTAAGTTGAAAAACGATGTAAACTGAAAAATGACACGTTGGACAATAGAGGAGGAGGATTACTACTGATTCCCTACTGTCTCAGGGGGTTAACCCCCATCCTCCGTTCCTCTGTATTCTCTGTCAGGAGGAGGGTGGGGCGTCATCTCCACAGCGTTGGAGGCTCACTGTTGATCCCGTGTGGAGCAACCAGATCTCGGCGCCTCAATGACAATACGTGACGTCATCAAGAACACGCGTGTGTCAGGGTTCAGGACTGTTTCACTGCGTGAACCTGGACTGTTTCACTGCGTGAACCTGGACTGTTTCACTGCGTGAACCTGGACTGTTTCACTGCGTGAACCTGGACTGTTTCACTGTGTGAACCTGGACTGTTTCACTACGTGAACCTGGACTGTTTCAATGCGTGAACCTGGACTGTTTCACTGCGTGAACCTGGACTGTTTCACTGCGTGAACCTGGACTGTTTCACTGTGTGAACCTGGACTGTTTCACTGCGTGAACCTGGACTGTTTCACTGCGTGAACCTGGAATGTTTCACTGCGTGAACCTGGACTGTTTCACTGCGTGAACCTGGACTGTTTCACTACGTGAACCTGGACTGTTTCACTGTGTGAACCTGGACTGTTTCACTGCGTGAACCTGGACTGTTTCACTGCGTGAACCTGGACTGTTTCACTACGTGAACCTGGACTGTGTCACTGCGTGAACCTGGACTGTTTCACTGTGTGAACCTGGACTGTTTCACTGCGTGAACCTGGACTGTTTCACTGCGTGAACCTGGACTGTTTCACTGCGTGAACCTGGACTGTTTCACTGCGTGAACCTGGACTGTTTCACTACGTGAACCTGGACTGTTTCACTGCGTGAACCTGGACTGTTTCACTGCGTGAACCTGGACTGTTTCACTGCGTGAACCTGGACTGTTTCACTGCGTGAACCTGGACTGTTTCACTGCGTGAACCTGGACTGTTTCACTGCGTGAACCTGGACTGTTTCACTGCGTGAACCTGGACTGTTTCACTACGTGAACCTGGACTGTTTCACTGCGTGAACCTGGACTGTTTCACTGCGTGAACCTGGACTGTTTCACTGCGTGAACCTGGACCTACCGTAGATCTTCTGGATGCCCTGCAGGTCGTCCAGGGGCAGTTTGAAGTGGTGGGTGTCCATGTACTGGTAGAAGGGGGCCATGATGGCGCTGGGGTCGTTGGAGTGTTCCAGACCCAGAGCGTGGCCCAACTCGTGGACCGCCACCAGGAACAGGTCGTTACCT
>CM023609.1:27108616-27111116 GCA_013358685.1 Antennarius maculatus | reverse complement strand
GTGAAGGCAACACAAAACTGAGGGCAACACGACAGAGAAGGCAAAGCGACAGTGAAGGCAACGCGACAGTGAAGGCAACGCGACAGTGAAGGCAACGCACCAGTGAAGGCAACGCGACAGAGAAGGCAACGCGACAGTGAAGGCAACGCGACAGGGAAGGCAACGCAACATTGAAGGCAACCCGCCAGTGAAGGCAACGCGACAGTGAAGGCAACGCAACAGTGAAGGCAACGCAACAGTGAAGGCAACGCGACAGTGAAGGCAACGCGATAGTGAAGGCAACGCACCAGTGAAGGCAACCCGCCAGTGAAGGCAACGCGACAGTGAAGGCAACGCACCAGTGAAGGCAACCCGACAGTGACGGCAACGCGACAGTGAAGGCAACGCGACAGTGAAGGCAACGCACCAGTGAAGGCAACCCGACAGTGAAGGCAACGCGACAGTGAAGGCAACGCACCAGTGAAGGCAACCCGACAGTGAAGGCAACGCGACAGTGAAGGCAACGCACCAGTGAAGGCAACGCGACAGTGAAGGCAACGCAACAGTGAAGGCAACCTGACAGTGACGGCAACGCGACAGTGAAGGCATCGCGACAGTGAAGGAAACGCGACAGTGAAGGCAACGCGACAGTGAAGGCAACACAAAACTGAGGGCAACACGACAGAGAAGGCAACGCGACAGTGACGGCAACGCGACAGTGAAGGCAACCCGACAGTGACGGCAACGCGACAGTGAAGGCAACCCGACAGTGAAGGCAACGCGACAGTGAAGGCAACGCACCAGTGAAGGCAACCTGACAGTGACGGCAACGCGACAGTGAAGGCATCGCGACAGTGAAGGAAACGCGACAGTGAAGGCAACGCGACAGTGAAGGCAACACAAAACTGAGGGCAACACGACAAAGAAGGCAACGCGACAGTGACGGCAACGCGACAGTGACGGCAACACGACAGTGAAGGCAATAAAAACTGAGGGCAACGCGACAGTGAAGGCATCGCCGGAGTGAAGGCAACCCACCAGTGAAGGCAACGCGACAGTGAAGGCAACGCGACAGTGAACGCAACGCGACAGTGAAGGCAACGCACCAGTGAAGGCAACGCGACAGTGAAGGCAACGCACCAGTGAAGGTAACCCGACAGTGACGGCAACGCGACAGTGAAGGCAACACAAAACTGAGGGCAACACGACAGAGAAGGCAACGCGACAGTGACGGCAACGCGACAGTGACGGCAACACGACAGTGAAGGCAACAAAAACTGAGGGCAACGCGACAGTGAAGGCATAGCCGGAGTGAAGGCAACGTGATAGTGAAGGCAACATGACAGTGAAGGCAACGCGTATATCACGTCATCACGCAGCCAGTGCAGGACCGCCCCCCAGTGCAGGACCGCCCCCCACTCACTGGATGGTGGTCTCGTCCAGGACCCCCGTCACTGGGATGCCGTAGAAACGCTGCATGGCGGCGACGGCCGATTGCATGGCTTTCTCCTGCCGCAGGTCGGACGTCCGGACGTCGTGAGGCAGCAGGTAGCCGTAGTTCTTCAGCCACGTCTGAGGAGAGAGGACGGTCAACAACAACAACAACAACAACAACAACAACAGCAGTGGGATGGGGGGCAGACGGGGGGGGCAGACCCCCTGTGGGGGCAGATTTATCAAAGCCGTGAGACGGAAACAGAGACTCTGATCCAGGTTTGAGTCAGCTGGGCGCCTGTCTCTTTAAGATGACATCACACAACACCCTGGGGGGAGGGGTGATTGATGAGGAGGGAAGGAAAGGAAGGGGGGAGGGGTCATTAATATTTCAGACTGGTTGCCGGGCTGAGACCCCGGCAACCAGCATCTGCCTGACGACCAGAACGGAGGGTGACGACGCAGAGGGACCGTGTCCGGCAAAACCCACTTCCTATCCGGAGAAAAGACCCCTAACCAGAAGAGGAACAGATCCGGATCTGGATTGGGATCTGATCCAGGTGGGATCTGGATCAGATCGGTGTGCAGCGGGTCCAGATCCAGATCCAGATCCACCTGAGGTTCTGGGTCTGTTCTGAAGGGGTCAGCAGGTCGTCTGGGTTCTCCAGGTTCCTGCAGCACCTCCTCCTCCAGGTGGTCCACAACCTCCACCTCCAGGTGGTTCAACCCCCCCATAAAGGAGGAGACGATCGATCCATCGTTTATCGATCAGCTGATCTTCTTCCTGACGTTTCATCCCTGCTTCCTGTTTCCTCTCGTCTGCTTCCAGCTGCATCTCCTTGGCTCTGATTGGCCGTCTCTCCGCCGTCTACTGGATAAAAATAGAGCCCATCGCCACCTGCGACGCCCCTCCCCTGCCCGCGGCGAGCGTTGTTACCGGACGTGATTAACGACCCGCCGGAACCGGTGAACCGGTCGTTCATCAGGAATGAATGGAACCGGGTTGGAGACTCCAGGAGTCAGAACCGTTACAGCCGTTACAACCGTTACAACTGTTACAACCGTTAGAACCGTTACAGCCGTTAGA
>CM023609.1:27076116-27098616 GCA_013358685.1 Antennarius maculatus | reverse complement strand
CTGGACGGTCAGGAGAAACATTTACTTCCTGCTGAAACTTCCGCCTGTCATCCAGAAGGTTTGTGGGCGGAGTCTGCTTGTTCTCCCGTCTCTCAGGCTCCTCCCACCTCCAGAAACACTCAGCTGAGGCCACGCCCACCTGTCCGCAGGTAGTTAGATTCTAAGCGCTGGCAGTGATGGATGGATGATGGATGGATGATGGAGGGATGATGGATGGATGATGGAGGGATGATGGATGGATGATGGATGGATGATGGATGATGGATGGATGATGGATGGATGATGGATGATGCATGGATGGATGATGGCTGGATGATGGCACTGGACTGAATGGGATGATGGCTGGATGGATGATGGATGATGGCTTATGCGGGTGCTGGCTGCTGCTGGCGGGATGATGGCTGGATGCTTGCTGGATGTGGCTGCCTGATGGGCTGCCTGGATGGTTGGCTGGCTGCTGGCTGGCTGCTGGCTGGCTGATGGCTGGTGCACTGCTGAGCTGATGCTGGTAGCTGGCTGGATGATGGCTGGCATGGCTGCTGGCTCCTGGCGCTGCAGGTGCTGCTGGCTGGCTGCTGCGGGCTGCTGCTGGGATGCTGCTGGCTGCTGGCTGCTGGACTGTCTGCATGGCTGCTTCTGGCTGGACTGCCTGGCGACTGCTGGCATGGCTGCTGGCTCTGGATGGATGATGGATGGATGATGGATGGATGATGGATGGATGATGGATGGATGGATGATGGATGGATGGATGATGGATGGATGATGGATGGATGATGGATGGATGATGGATGGATGATGGATGGATGATGGATGGATGATGGATGGATGGATGATGGATGGATGGATGATGGATGGATGATGGATGGATGATGGATGGATGATGGATGGATGATGGATGGATGATGGACACAGGTAAATGAGTCCTCCTCCAGGCGGCTCTGAGGTGTAGGTGGGGGTTCCCACCACTAGGGGGCAGCAGACTGACGCGGCTCAGAGGATCAGAGTCTCCTCAACAGGAAGTGATGATTATGATGATGAAGATAAAACCTTCAGCTGATCTTCATCATCACCTCGTTATAAATTGAACACATCATGATTGATTCCTCCTGTTATCAATCTTCCTGATCGGTTTTTAGTCTCTTCATCCTGTTTTCGTCTGTTTTTAGTCTCAAGATTTTATTTCATGATTTCAAGAAAATCTCATCTTTTCATTATTTCAGTTAAAAAAAATTCTTGAAACAACAAATAAATAAATCCTGGTGACCAGAAGCGTCCCGACTCAGCGGTTTTTAAGTCTGCAGGGACTTCCTGGACGCGTTGAGGTCACTTCACGCCGCCTCGGAGACTGGGACGACATTTCCCAAAAAAACAACACCTTCAGGAGCCGTCTGTGTGAGTCGCCATCTGTGTCCGCTACCTATGGATGGTTCTGCCCCCTTTTTCTACCAACAGATAGTTCTGCCCCCTATTTACACCAAAAGATACTTCTGCCCCCTATTTACACCAAAAGATAGTTCTGCCCCCTTTTTCTACCAAAAGATAGTTCTGCCCCCTATTTACACCAAAAGATAGTTCTGCCCCCTTTTTCTACCAAAAGATAGTTCTGCCCCCTTTCTCTACCAAAAGATAGTTCTGCCCCCTATTTACACCAAAAGATAGTTCTGCCCCCTTTTTCTACCAAAAGATAGTACTGCCCCCTATTTACACCAAAAGATAGTTCTGCCCCCTTTTTCTACCAAAAGATAGTTCTGCCCCCTATTTACACTAAAAGATAGTTCTGCCCCCTTTTTCTACCAAAAGATAGTTCTGCCCCCTATTTACACCAAAAGATAGTTCTGCCCCCTTTTTCTACCAAAAGATAGTTCTGTCCCCTATTTACACCAAAAGATAGTTCTGCCCCCTTTTTCTACCAAAAGATAGTTCTGCCCCTTATTTACACTAAAAGATAGTTCTGCCCCCTTTTTCTACCAAAAGATAGTTCTGCCCCCTTTTTCTACCAAAAGATAGTTCTGCCCCCTATTTACACCAAAAGATAGTTCTGCCCCCTTTTTCTACCAAAAGATAGTTCTGCCCCCTATTTACACTAAAAGATAGTTCTGCCCCCTTTTTCTACCAAAAGATAGTTCTGCCCCCTATTTACACTAAAAGATAGTTCTGCCCCCTTTTTCTACCAAAAGATAGTTCTGCCCCCTTGCAGTGTCCTAACCAGGAACGTTCTGTCCTGGGTGGGGCTCATCTGGTTGATCTCTAGTCTCTGAGGACCACTGGTGATCTTTGATGGTGATTTCACAAGAGGAAACTAAACCCGGAGATCCGTTCTTCACGCCATCACCTCACCTCTTCCAGGTTACTTCCACAGGTGTCGGTAGACAGGCTACGCTCCACGTGTCTTTGGGGTAGCTGTAGTGTCTGCCCCCCCTCCCCTTATGTTGTGGACGTTCCTCCGTCTGCGGGTCGGGTGGAGGAAACAACATCAACAATGGTGGTAAAGGGAGGAACGCAAAGACCAACAAAGAAGACGCAGGGCGGGGGGTTGGGACTGGGTCGCCGTGGAAACGGAACTATTCAGACACACGCTGTTATGAGTCATGTGTCACGAACGCACAACCGTACCTGAAACACACAAACACACAACCACCGGTTCATACCGGTGGTTTCTGACACACGCTTCAGTCAGGTGGCCGAGGAGACGACGGCGTCTCGCCTCAGGTTGGGGTTCCTCCTTGTTTTTGTTTGTCCTACTTTTCTGAACAGCGAGTCGTCCAATCACGGCCCAGATCTTCACCTCAACTGTAGACATTTTATCGCCTCTGCTGGGGCAGAAGGAAGCAACGGACTTTGCCGATCTTGGTTGAGTCCACACATTCCACGCGTCTCGCTTGAATCCTGATGGAAACCGTTTCCGGTGGCGTCCGTCCGTCTCGTGTCCATAAACACGACGATCAGGATCAAACCAGATGGACGGATGGAGATTTTAAAGTTTTGTTACCGATCTGAGAACCAGAAAGGAAAGGGAGAGATTAAAAACCAGGGACCACAGGAAGTCAGATCAGGTTCATTCTTGTGCTTCCTGTGGGAACCAGCTGGAGGGAGGAGCCTGTTTGGGAAACTCTTCTGGTCAGGTGACATACCAGCGCTAAACCCTCGCTATGGAGGCGTTCCTCTGACAAATGACTGTTGTGAAAACATGAGACACACACACACACACACACACACACACACACACACACGACAGAAAACAGGACGACACACAAAACTGAAAAGCACTGGAAGGAAATGTCACCGCCTTACGACGCTCCACGCGACAGCTAATGTTAGCCTGTCTGGAGGTAGCGCTGCTGCTAACTAATGCTAGCCTGTCTGCAGGTAGCGCTGCTGCTAACTAATGCTAACTTGTCTGCAGACGGCGTAGTGCTGACTGATGTTCGGTCAGGCGGCCGTTAGACGGACAGCCTGGAGTTAATCCAGATTAGCGGGTTTAGACTTGTCCCAGGATCCTGAGGGGCGGAGCTCCACACGTCCTGCTGCTACAAACATCAACATCATTGTTTTCTAGACAATCGTTCAGCAGAAAATAGCCGCCGCACCGGAACCGTGCTGCTTCCTGAAGATAACGCTCGGCCCCCCCACCTGAGCTGGATCTGGATCCAGGTTCAGATCCAGGAAGTCGTTTTCAGCCTTGAAGGAGCAGATTTTGTGTTTGGACAGATTATCAGTGAGGTCAAAGGTCACGCAAAGATAAAACGTTCGACCAGCTGTAACTCTGCAATGGGAGGAAGTCGCGTGCGTCTTCCATATAAGGTCGTGCTAACCCTTTAGCCACACATGCTTGACTTTAACTGGGGGGTTATTTAACACGACTCCATCAAACACGAGTCAAAGTGAACAAATCAGAAATCAGGTCTTACTTCGCTGCTTTAACAAGTGAGAAACAACGGTTAATCCATAGAAAGGTAAATATATACGACAAGAAACACGCAGGAATCCATCAGTATATCCTGCGTCGCCTTCAGAGGAGTCACAAAGGGTCCCGCCTGCTTTTAGTTCCGGAGGCGCTCATGCTGATTGGCTGATGGTGTTGATGGGGTCCAATCATAATTGAATGAGCAGGAACCGCCGTGTTTTCCTGAACGCATCACAGGGTGGACGGCTACTTCCTGTCGGTTCTACGTGACGTATTTTTACGTCACATGACTCAAATGTTGCTGCTTTATGAACGAATTCAAGTTGATTTCAGACACAAGACGCTCACGCGTGAATATAATCAGATAAAAACACGTTTATCGATTCATCAAATTACTTTTAAAAAACTGTTGAATCAAACGAGCGAGCTGCTCAGCTTGGCATTTTAGCATGCTAGCATTTGCTCGTATCAGCAGTTGATGTTCGTTCACTCATGATTATGTCGATTCTTTTTCATCTTGTGCATTCTCTCCTTCTCCTTCATGCTAACCTGAACTGACAAATCTCTTTTCTCGATAGTAAAGACAAATTTTTGCTCAAAGTCAAATTTTCAAACCCCAAAGCGACAGATTACGGAAGGATTAACGACACGAGCGGAACAAACCGATCTCAGCTCCAACTGTTGGTTTTATTAATCCTGAAGAGTTCATGTTACAAATTATTAGACTCTAAAGGAGAGTTCACATTTTCCAGTAAACAACATGACTTACAAACAAAATAAATCAGTTTTCTGTTACAATCACCCAAAATCCAGTACTTACATGTTAAATATGAGACACAGGTGAACCCAGACGGAGTAAACAGACACGTATCAAAAGACCCGATCGGTACTGATCGATCGTTATTGCTCAGGTGACAACAGCAACGTCTGGATTGTTAGCTCTGTGTCGCGCGACGACAAACGTCTCAACAGTTCGTCGCAAAAAGACCCGAAAGAAAAACGCGATAAATATTCAAAACGGAATAAAGACGACAAATGGAAGATGTTCGTTTGAACCGGTTTGTAAACTCGTTCTGGTTTTTGCTGATTCGGCCAATCGCTTCCGCACGCGTGCAGACGAGCCCGTTCAAAAGCAGTCGTCATGCCAACAGCAAACGAAAACAACCGAATGTTCATCAGAGGAAGTAAAAGTCACCACTACGTTAAACGGCAGCGTAAACATCCGGCAGCATCCGACGGATCCGACCACCGCCTGGAAGTCACTTTAGAATCTGAATGGAAGTAGTAATCCGGATCCCGATTCAGATCCAGATCCAGATTCATATCCTGATCCAGATTAGGATCGACACGTCATCATGGGATTCGGATCAAACATTTTACGACTTGGTTTTTGAAGTTTTGTCGTAATCCTGACAGACGGGAGGACAGATAACCTCGGGGGAGGCCGAAAATTTGAGAAAATCGAGATTAAAATGGAGTGAAAACAGATGGATTATAATCTGTATAATAATCCAGACCCAGACTGATCAGGTTTGGCGGCAGCGGCGGCTGATGGATTTACCCTTAACGACAAAATATTTTATATAGCGGTATCAAAAAGTTTTTTGACTAATGTTGTGATGCCACATCTCCTAGCAACACTGCCTCCCACATGTCAGTCTCCCGTTGCCACGGTTACAACAAATCCAAAAAGCAGCTTTATCCTCCGTGGGAACAGCTCTGGTTCTACTGGTTCTGCACCAAAGACAGAAATAAAGACTTTCTGATCACAGTTAAATATTAGCTGCGTATAAAATCAATCCGCAGATTGTCGTCACGGAAACACAAGTGCGTACAAACGCGTCGTGTGATATGAGTGAACGATCTGTTCCCAAACAGTCCAGCTGCCACGTGACAGATCAACTAGAACCGTTGTGTCGGTTCTCAACTATCCAGGTCATGGTTCTCCAGAGCCGCTTAAATCATCACTGGAGTTTAAGAACGTTTCACCTCTCATCCAAGACGCTTCTTCAGTCCTGGTTCTTCAGTTCTGGTACCCTAGAACTAGAACTGGCTCTAGAACAGAAGCTTTTAGGGTACTACAACTGAAGAAGTCTCTGAACTACTAGAAGTGAAGAAGCCTCTAGACTACTAGAAGTGAAGAAGCCTCTAGACTACTAGAAGTGAAGAAGCCTCTAGACTACTAGAAGTGAAGAAGCCTCTAGACTACTAGAAGTGAAGAAGCCTCTAGACTACTAGAACTGAAGAAGCCTCTAGACTACTAGAAGTGAAGAAGCCTCTAGACTACTAGAACTGAAGAAGCCTCGAGACTACTAGAACTGAAGAAGCCTCTAGACTACTAGAAGTGAAGAAGCCTCTAGACTACTAGAAGTGAAGAAGCCTCTAGACTACTAGAAGTGAAGAAGCCTCTAGACTACTAGAAGTGAAGAAGCCTATAGACTACTAGAAGTGAAGAAGCCTCTAGACTACTAGAAGTGAAGAAGCCTCTAGACTACTAGAAGTGAAGAAGCCTCTAGACTACTAGAAGTGAAGAAGCCTCTAGACTACTAGAAGTGAAGAAGCCTCTAGACTACTAGAACTGAAGAAGCCTCGAGACTACTAGAACTGAAGAAGCCTCTAGACTACTAGAACTGAAGAAGCCTCTTGGATGAGAGGTGAAACATCTTCTAGAACCGTTCTAGGTAGGGTTTCTAAGAACGTCTCAGTCCCGGGAAAATAAAGATCTGCTTTCAGGAATCGGAGGAAAACGGTGGCGGGGTAGGTTCCGTTTCCTGAAACAGGAAGACGACGGACTACTTCCTGAAGACAGCCTGCGGACTCCTGACGGGTTTGAGGGCCTGACGGCGACCCGGGTCCGGGTCTAGTTAGAGGTCTTGAGCTCGAAGCGGCTGTACACCTGCTTGGACTTCATCTTGTTGTACTGGTTCACGAGGTCCAGCTTGCTGTGTCCCAGGGTCATCCGCTTCTGGTCGTGCCTGCTCATCACGGCGGTGGGAGAGGGCGGGGGCGGCGGGCTCTGCTGGCTCTCCGGCTCAGTTTGAGACAGATCCGGGCCCCCCCAGGGCGACGAGCCGTGAGGGGACGACGACCTGCGGAAGTTGTAGCTGTCTTTCTCTTTGCTGGAGGTGGGCAGAAAAAAGTCCGTGAACTTGTTGAGGAACTGGTTGGAGGTAGTCCTCTGCTTGGGGGCGACCTTGCTCTCGTTGACGGGGGAGGGTGTCTGGGTTCTGGAGTGCAGGTTAGGGGAGAGCCCGCCGCTTTGGTACACGTTGGGTTTGTGGTCGTACAGCCCCAGCGCCTGGAACTTTGAGGAGGCCCCCGCCATGTTGGACCGCACGATGTCCGTCGGGTTGGGCTTGTTCCAGTCGACGCCCATCGACTGACCGTAGGGTGGTGGCGGGCGGTCCAGCGCCGGGCTGTGATGGGCGCCCCCGTTGGCAGAAACCCGCGGTCCCGGCGTCGGGGTTTGCCCCCCGCCTCCCCGCTCCCTCCTCTCTGGGCTGAGGTGGGGGTTGTTGCTCGCCTCCTTCTTGTCGTGACCTTGACCGACCTTGTAGACAATGTTGGAGGTCATCCCGGGCGCGGCTTTCACGCTGGACACGCTGCTACTGGATTGGCTGCTGGAGTTGTCAGAACACACCCTCTCCCTCTGTCTGCTGGGGGTGGGGGTGGGGTGGGGGGTGGAGTCAGGATAAAATCAAACAATTAAAAACTAACAAAATTAATCCTGATGATATTTTCAGAATGTTTGTGCTGAGTCATCATCTAGAAAAATACCATCATAATTTGAGGGATTCTTATTTTTATATTGCAAATAAATACAATAAAACCTGGAGACACGAGTTAGTCCGAAACATCAGACCCACCAACACGTGGTAAAGAACGATATACGGTCTCACTGATGTTGTATCCATCCGCCAACACGTGGTAAAGAACGAGATCCGGTCTCACTGATGTCGTATCCATCCGCCAACACGTGGTAAAGAACGATATACGGTCTCACTGATGTTGTATCCATCCTCCAACACGTGGTAAAGAACGATATACGGTCTCACTGATGTCGTATCCATCCACCAACACGTGGTAAAGAACGATATACGGTCTCACTGATGTTGTATCCATCCGCCAACACGTGGTAAAGAACGAGATCCAGTCTCACTGATGTCGTATCCATCCGCCAACACGTGGTAAAGAACGATATACGGTCTCACTGATGTCGTATCCATCCGCCAACACGTGGTAAAGAACGATATACGGTCTCACTGATGTCGTATCCATCCACCAACACGTGGTAAAGAACGAGATCCGGTCTCACTGATGTCGTATCCATCCGCCAACACGTGGTAAAGAACGCGATCCGGTCTCACTGATGTCGTATCCATCCGCCAACACGTGGTAAAGAACGAGATCCGGTCTCACTGATGTCGTATCCATCCACCAACACGTGGTAAAGAACGAGATCCGGTCTCACTGATGTCGTATCCATCCGCCAACACGTTTTGTCCCGAAGCACGACTCGTATCTCGAGGTACTAGTTTACCAAACTTTCTGGACCCTAACGCGTTGCTGCTTTCAGGCCCCCCTCAGAACGGGTCATACCTGTCAGAAAGTAGGTCCAGCCCCAGGATGGGGGTGGGGGCCATCATGGCCTGGTAGGAGGGGTAGTAGGGCATCCCCTCCTCCTCGGGGTTGTAGAAGCAGTCGATGATCTGCGAGTCGGCGTAGAGGCAGCGGAACTCGCGGTCGAAGCTGTCGCTGATGCGTCCTGAGAAGTGCATCACCATGTTGCTGTGCACCTGACCGGACAGCCAGGTGAAGCTGGACAGGAAACAGGAAGTGTGAGCCATACGGCCGGCGAGACGGAACACTCAATCAAGACGTCAATCAACGTCGCTGATCTGACAGAACATGGAATGTGGCGCGACACCCGTCACATCTGTAATCCCTTGGTTTAGTTTAGCGCTAGCTACACATGTCCTCACTTTAGCTGCACAAGGGCTAGCATTAGCTGTAGCACTAGCTGCAGTAATGCTAGCATTAGCTGCTGCACTGGCTGTCAACTTGTTGGTGTTAGCTTGGGCTAGTATCAAAATTCATCCAGTCTTTTCGCTAAACTTCTTGTTTGCTAACAAATGAGTCGTAGTGATGTCATCGATCAGCTGTGATGATCAATCTGCTTCTCCACCAACTTCCTGTTTGAAACCTCAATGTTTTCAAACCTGATGAAACCAAAAACGTGACAGGAAGTTATACTGAAACTGACTTCCTGTCAGTCAGCTGACTTCAGGAATGACTGAGGTCTACTTCCTGTTTGGGGTAGCGCCCTGAGCGTTAGCTTTATTTGCGAACGTTAATGATTACGAGACTTGGCACGCCGCCGCGTTATCTCCTGTCCTCATTTGCAGCCAGATTACAAGGCTTGAACAGACAGACGCGTTTGGCTCCGCCCACAACGAACCTGCGCCGTGGACTTTAGATTTAACCTGAATAACGTCCCGCCCGCCATAAAGAATTACAGATTATGCCTGATGGCGTCCAATCACAGCTGAGCTTCACCTGAACAGTTAAAAGAGTCAAAGACGACGACGGCGGATGGATGGAATCAGTCGACGACTAGCTGGCCACGCCTTCAAGGGGCCGGACAAACCATGTAGGGCGAATAATGTTGCTAATATTAGCACATTTGCTGTCAGCACTGATGCTAATTTTCACCACATTTGCAGCCAACATCGAAGCTAATGTCCTGAGGTTGTAATTCCAAAGCGAACGTGAGACTCGCGGTGCTTCCTGACTGCTAGCAGGTTAGCGTTCTTTCGCTAAACATGTTTATTATGAGGATTTACATTTTGACAGCCGATCCTGTGAAACCAGTTTGGTCACGTTTTGAATTCTCGCTGCGGGGGATCGGAGACATAACACCGTGTCAGAATGCGTCTCAATCGCCACGGAGGATCCGTCTGAACCTGCACCTGAGGGCGGGGCTGCTGGCGGGACACGCCCAGCTGAACGGTTCCAGGGATTTCACTTCGACATGTCGACGTGAAGCGACAAGAAGAAACAGGAAGTTCTCACGGAGCGAAGACACGACCGAAAAATGTGTGTGACACGCCCCCAATGAGACACGCCCCCGAAGAGACACGCCTCCAAAAATACTTTGTCTCTGCGGCACTCCAATCTGCATTGAAACTGATGGAATCAATCAATCAATCAATCTGAACCAATCACCATGATCCATGTTGGGGCTGACGGCCTGACTCCGCCTCCACTGCATTGGAATCAATTCCATGATTGATCTGAGTGAAGCGCCTTCTGTTTCCACGGTAACCGACATCCGAATCAGCTCCTCCTCTACGGAATTCATGCAGAATCTAAAATCAGACCCAATCACGGGTGAAACGCGGTCATGTTTCAGTGAGGTCAAAGCTGATTGGCTGCTGCACATCAGCTGATAGGAAGTGTTTTATTATCCGTCGCCATAACGACGATCGAGTGCAGATGGGACCCTCGCCGTCCGTCACCGTGCTTCCGACTGAAATCAGATCGTTGGCCAGAAAGTAGGCCGCGCTGATCAAACGCAATTGGCTGACGATCATTGATTTTATTTCTCATCGATCGATCGATCAGTTTGTAAACGTTCCTCCCGTGTATGAAACAGAAACATCCGATGCTGATCAATAAACTTTACGTAGTTTTATGCCGCTTTTAATCCGTTTTATTGCCTGAACAGAAAAAAGCCTCCGTTCCCATTTCCTATTTGTCCTGTTAGAAGTCAAAGCCACCAATCAGACGACATCAAAGCCACCAATCAGACGACATCAAAGCCACCAATCAGACGACATCAAAGCCACCAATCAGACGACATCAAAGCCACCAATCAGACGACATCAAAGCCACCAGACGACATCAAAGCCACCAGACGACATCAAAGCCACCAATCAGACGACATCAAAGCCACCAATCAGACGACATCAAAGCCACCAGACGACATCAAAGCCACCAATCAGACGACATCAAAGCCACCAATCAGACGACATCAAAGCCACCAATCAGATGACATCAAAGACACCAATCGGGCGACATCAAAGCCACAAATCAGACGACATCAAAGCCACCAATCAGATGACATCAAAGACACCAATCAGACGACATCAAAGCCTCTTTGTCGGAGCTGATATCTGATGTGTTTGTTGCACACATTCCAAACGTTCTGACGCTCCTTAATAAAAATAATGAGTAGGTTCCACTCGACTTTCACTGATCAAACCCGTGTGTCAACAAGCCCCACCCCGCTCGCCAAGGGCGGGGCTTAATGACAGGAATTACTCAGGTATTCTCATAACAGCTTTAAATACCAGCAACAACGCAACCAGTCTTCATCAGCGCAGTGTGTGTGTGTGTGTGTGTGTGTGTGTGTGTGTGTGTGTGTGTGTGTGTGTGTCTGACCTGTACGAGCCGGCGATGACCTCCTCGCAGTCGATGATCATGAACTTTTCCAGGACCTGGCCGGTGAACTTCCTGCCGCTCTTGGTGCAATACGTGTCGCCACACACACTGCGAATACGCATGTTCTGCACACACACACACACACACACACACACACACACACACACACACACACACACACACACACACACACACACACACCCCGGCAGACAGACACACAAACAATTCAGGTCAAGGTGAAACACAAGTAGCATCGGATCAGAAAACAAGTAACACAGGAAGTAAACTGAACTGACTAGCATAGCTGCGACGGAATGTTAGCAACGGAATGTTAGCTATGAGCGTGAACAGTTGTGTGTTTTATGTGTTTCAATTAGCGACTGTCGTCGAAGACAAAGGAAAGAACTAAAGTCGTCTCAAACAACACTTTAACCAATCAGAGAACAGCTGGCGTGATGTCATGAACCTCTTGATCTCATTGTATGTTTCCATGGAGAACCAACCCTCAATGTAGGCACAGCGTTAGCTGCAGGTGCTAATGTTAGCTGAATGCAGGTGGGCTAATGTTAGCTGAATGCAGGTGTGCTAATGTTAGCTGCAGTTCCATGCAAAAGGGGATAATGTTAGCTGCATTTATATGCAGACAGGCTAATGTTAGCTGCAGTTGCATGCTGATGGGCTAATGTTAGCTGCGATTGCTTGCTGACGGGCTAATGTTAGCTGCAGTTGCGTGCATGTGGGCTAATGTTAGCTGCAGTTTCATGCAGACGTGCTAATGTTAACTGCGGTTGCATGCAGACGGGTTAATGTTAGCTGCAGTTTCATACAGGTGTGCTAACGTTAGCTGCATTTGCATGCAGACGGGCTAATGT
Source organism: Antennarius maculatus (assembly GCA_013358685.1). Classification (NCBI taxonomy): domain Eukaryota; kingdom Metazoa; phylum Chordata; class Actinopteri; order Lophiiformes; family Antennariidae; genus Antennarius; species Antennarius maculatus. Next base: position 27,086,397 of record CM023609.1, on the reverse strand, counting down.
TAGCTGCAGTTTCATACAGGTGTGCTAACGTTAGCTGCATTTGCATGCAGACGGGCTAATGTTAGCTGCAGTTGCGTGCATTTGGGCTAATGTTAGCTGCGGTTGCATACAGAAAGGCTACTGTTAGCTGCATTTGCATGCAGATGGGCAAATGTTAACTGCATCCAGCTCTCTGGCACCATAACTGGACACTGGTTCTGTCCATCTGCAGCTAGCGCGTCGCTAACAGAGCTCTCTTTCTTCTCCACCTGAGTTATGTAACGATTTAATGACCAGTCAGACGAGGAGAAGCTGAATCCAACAAAACGCTCCTCTGATGCAACCCTCCGGTGCTTTGCATGTTGATTTGCGTGTCTGCAGTCGGCCGCGGGCGCGCTATTAAATTAGCATTCTGGGACGCCGAACCTGCATGTGACGGATGATTTATCATCTCCTCCGCTTCACAGGAGCTGCAGCCAAGAACACGGATCAGCTGGCAGCGATCGGCCCTCAGGACGGAACTCTGTCCGCTGCTCAAAGGCACTGCGGCAGCGGCTAGGCTAACTTACGCTCAGGTGTGAGTTCTGGACGTCCAGCGCGGCGCACATGTCCGTGAAGTAGTCCAGGTTCTTGTCGTCCAGCAGGACGTAGACGGGAACCCGGCGCCGGTTGGACGCCTCCATCAGGTCACACAGCAGGTCCACGTCGGTAAACACGTCCATCACCACGGCGATCACCTGCAGCAAACACACGCTAGCATGTTAGCATAGCCGCTGGAGGAAAGACAAACACACACACAGGCTCCTGATTGGAGGAAACCAATCTGCAATAATTTGATTATTAATTATTTCATCGTGCAACATCTAGTAAAAGAAACACGTTTGGTGTCAGACAAACATCCTGAGGTCATCAGCCACTAAGAATTCTGGGAAATAACGACTACGGTTCATCCTCTGGAACCAGAGGATGCCGATCTGGGATCTACTTTATCTAACTCTGTTTTCATGTTAGCGCACGTTAGCATCAATTAGCTACAGCAGAACATTACAGTAGAATGGTATGTCGTATCCATCCGCCAACACATAAAGAACGAGATCCGGTCTCAGGTTCTACTGCATGAGCTAACAAGCTAGCAACAGGGCTAGCAGCTGTGATAATGGAGATTATCTTTATTCCAGAATAACTCTGGATCAGTTTGACTTCATGAGTTTTATGTTTAAAGAGTTCTGATCCACTGAACACGTTAACGTGACCGCACCGACCTGCCCCGGGTCCTGGGGCAGTAACATTCTGGTACCTGAGCCCAGGTGTTCAACACCTAAAAAGGCATTAGCCTCCTGGGGCTAACGGCTAGTTAGCATCAACAAACTGGACGATAGTCTCTGATGTCACGGTCTGACGAGTCGTCCTGGTCCTTAAATGGGACGGCATCCCCAACCCCCCACCGTGTGACGTTGAGGATACTCAACAAGGAGCTGCACCTGAGCAAACACACACCTGGAAACACGCCGTTCCACACGCTGGGACGCGAACACGGAGCAGCAGGAACACGTCTGGAACACACCCCATACTCCATGCACCCAGAAACACCAGATGTGCTAATGTTAGCTGCTAACAGATGTACTAATGTTCGCTGCAGATGTGCTGTTAGCTGCTAACAGATGTGCTAACGTTAGCCTCAGGGTCGTCGGGTGTGCATCGGTCTCCGTGACCATTTGGGTAAAAGACAATCGAGTTCGCGGCCGCCAGGCGATGTGGACTTTGGCTCCGCCCCCGTCATGTGGACCACATGACCCCAGAGCAGCTAGTGGCAGACAGTGACTCAGCAGTCCTGATGAGTGTCCGTGGGGTCAGTGAACGCATCACGAGGCGCAGCCTCTGATTGGATGGCACCACGGGGGCCACAGAGAAGAGGTTTAGAAGCTAACGCTAATCAGCTGATAGCATTTACACCCAAACAACACATCCAAACCAGGTTACAACGCCCCCGTCCTAAACCCGCCCCCCTACTAACCCCGCCCCCTGACCCCCCCATGATGAACCCCTCCTTTACACAGTTAAATTCGTTTCCTGTAAAAACTGAAGGAAACCAGACGATTTGGATTATTTTTAACTTCATTATTTGTTCGAAATATTTATAAATATTCATAATCTTTATTTATAAATATTCATATTTATTTATAAACAAATATTCCTTCATATCGTTTCCTCTCCTGCTTTTGTTTGTTCTCCTTATTTATGTTTCACTCCGTTAGTCAAATAAATAAATAAATAGTTTGTTATTGAGTCTCATAATAATAATAAGAATAATAAAAAATATTAAGATTGATAATAACAATAATAACAATAATAATAATAATTATTATTATTATTATAACTGTTGTTTTTTATTTCTGATAAACGTAAATAAAATAAACGAATTATTTTATTCCTTCTTTAATGTTTCCTTCTTGATAATTAAAACTTAAAATGGTGAAATTTTTAAATGAAATGTGATGAAACAAACCGAACGCGACCAAAGCTGATAATCAAGTATCGATTAATGAATTAATCCGAGTTGTTTTTTACTTTATATTTCTTCCTCCAAAACTTTTTTCCACGGAAGCCACCGCGCGCCCGCCTCCCTCACGTGCACGCGCCTCACCTTCTTGGCCTTATTGATCAGTGATCTGATCAGGTCCTTCACGTTGTGGGTTTTGTCCCGCTGGAAGTAGATCTGCGTCTCGGACGGCCCGAAGCGGGAGGGGGGCTCCGGCCAGCCGAGCTCCAGCATCGGCGGCTCCTCGTCGGACATCATCGGGAAGTAGGTCCCGGAGGTGAGCTCCGACACGGCGTCCGCGTCCCCGTAGTCCCGGTCCCGGTCCCCGGTGCCGTTGCTCTCGGGGCTGCGGGCCTTGGCCCCGTGCTGGCTGATGTAGCGCAGCTCCAGGGGGGACAGGAAGCTGACCTCCCGCTCCTCGGCCAGGACCCTCCGGTACTCCTGCTCCCCCAGCTCCAGCAGCGCGTCGGTGGCCAGCCGGGCCGCCTCGTTGTGGCTCAGCTCCAGGCCGGTCCCCTGTCGCCACGGGCTCTTCACCTCCTCCAGCCGGGAGGCGAGCTTCCCCAGCGGCTTCCTGCCGGGGGGGGCCGGCCGCAGGGCCTCGGAGCTGATCATGGGGGCGGCGGAACCGGGATCGGCTGTTCGAACCGTGCGTCACCGAACACCGACTAGTTCCTGCCGGGGGACATGTGGCTCCACCGGGGCGGCGGTAAATCCTTCAGCGCGGGGGGGGGGGGTAAATAATCCCAGACGCGTCCCGTCCGGTCCGGTGCGCGTCTCTCCGGTCCCGCGGCTCCTCTTCTGCGGCTCACCTGTTGATACCTGTCCCGTCATTGGTCTCCACGGGGAGATGGCTCCTCCCTCTTCAGCCCCCCTCCCCCTCCAGGTCCCGGTTGTCATGAGAACCGGTTCACAACAGATCACATGATGCTGACAAACTTCAAAATAAAGTCCCTGAACAGAGACGAAAGGATCGAGTTTTATTTTGAAAATATTGAAACTTTAATTATGATTTATTTATCCATTACATTTAATCTGGTTTGCAAATGTATTTAAAATTATCTGTGGATAGTAAAGATAATCTGTAAATATAGTATAAATAATATAAAAGAATATAAAACACACTTTAATTCACCATTAGCAAACAAATACTTTTTTATACATAACTAATATAATTCATTCAGTCTGAAACATTCAGCATCAATTTGAAGGAAGAAAATACATAAAATCAAAAATGAACAAAAAAAAACCTAAAATCTTTTTCCAGATTTTCAGAAGTGATATCAAACAATCTAAACTTATTTTTAATAATCACATTTTTACTTTTTGTTGGGAAACAAAGACAGGAGGAAATAAACCAGTTTGTTTGTCGATCATTTGCTGCTTTTTCTGTTCCGTGCTTTTATTTTGAAAGCAGGGCAGGTGGACAAACGGTTAAACCGTTGAACCGTCCGGTTTCCGGTGCTTCCTGACGTCAGGTGATCATAAGGAGGTGAATAAATTAAACGCTCTGGTTTCAGGTCATGTGACGCATGAAACCAGAGCCTCCCACTGGACGCCCCCCCCCAGTGGTACCAGGTTACATGAGAGCCACGACCCGAATCCAGCTGAGAGCCCGCCCCCAGCTCGACTTCGACCAATCAGACTTCATCACTGGAGCAGCTCTGGTCCACCTGGGGGACAGGTGTGGGGCCCCTGGGGGCCCCTCCAGCCTCTGCCTCATTAATATCTGCAGGAGGAGGAGGAGGATGAAGGCTGCTCCTCATCCAGTCTCTGGTTCTGGTCCAGATCAATCAGAATCAATCAATCAGAATGATCCATGATTGTCTCAAGACTCCGTGCTAAGCTAAATGCTAATATGTGTGGACTCAGCAGGTTTAATGTTTATGTGTGCTTAGTTTAGCGTGACAGAATGCTAACATTAGCTTGTTAGCGGTGTGATAAGAACCCATCCCCCGCTGCCCGCCCCCCCTCCGGTCCCCCAGACAGAATCAGCAGGAAGGGGTCCGGATCGGGTCCTGAACCGGCCTGTGACCAGCAGGACTACGATGTCCGTAATGGATGTAAACATCCGTGAGGAGCTAATATTTACCCAGCAGGGCGCGCCGTCGCCGCCCCGGCTGAACACGCCCCGATGACATCATCACTGTCGGAAAACCAGTAAATGGCGTGAAGACTCTCACCCCAACGGGGTTCCGGCGCAAACACATATGTCGCGGTGGGAGGAAGTCGTCTGACTGGCCCGGCAGGACGCTCTGCGCCGGATGACGCCGTTGGGTTCAGGTGTTTACCCTGAACTGCAGTCATGACCCGCTGAGGGTTAAAGGGTCAGCCTGACCCATTTCGGAGCAAACGGGACTGAGTTGTGTTACGGTGTCACGTTTGTAAGAGGGTTCCACCGGGGGTCCAGTCCTAAATCTTTTCCCGGCATCCTGGTCTAGGTAGCGGTACGGATCACATGTCAATCAGAGACTGTTGACTTTTGGACGCTGAGCTCTTCTTCCTGGAAAGATTCCGAGGACACCTCCCAGTCTGTGGATGGTCCAAATTCAAAGGAATGGGGGCAGGAAGAGTTCAGCCAAGGCCAGGGTCTAGGTAGACAGACAGACAGACACTTTATTAATCCCAGAGGAAACAAACCACAAGACATACACTAACAGACACGTGTAGCACTAACAGGACATGTTCTATAACTAAAATATAAACAGTATAAAATTAAATGAAATCCATTTAACCCTGTGCTGACCACACCACCTCCCCCCCGCTCCTCCTGAGAGAGTCATTGTTGTACCCCCTGATGGCACGGGGCACGAAGGAGGACCTCAGCCTCTCTGTGGAGGTGCTGTGTGACAGCAGTCTGCCTCTGAAGGTGCTTCTCTGCTAGGAGAAGGTGGTGTGCTGGGGGGGGGCTGGTGTTGTTCATGATAGCCCTGACTTTAGACATGGTCCTGCTCCCCAGAACTGTCTCCAGGCTCAGCCCGACCACTGAGCCCGCTCTGCGGATGAGTCTGTTCAGACGGTCCATATCTCTTTTCCTGACCCCCCCACCCCAACACACAATGGTGTATGACAGCACACTGGAGACTACGGACTGATAGAACATGAGAAGGAGCTTAGGACAGATGTTGAAGGAGGCCAGCCTCCTCAGGAAGTACATCCTGCTCTGCCCCTTCTTGGACACACAGTCCCAGTTGAGTGACCAGTCCAGTCTGCTGTCTGGCTGCAGTCCCAGGTACTTATAGTTTCCTACCACCCCCACCTCACTGCCCTCGATGATCACTGGCTGTGGAGAGGGGGGTGCCCGCCGGAAATCCAGCACCATCTCCTTCGTCTTGGAGACGTTGAGCTGGAGCTGGTTTTGGCACCACTCCACGAAGTCAGCCACTAATGCCCTGTACCCCCCCCCCAATCATCCTCCCGGATACATGCCACAATCGCAGTGTCATCGGAGTACTTCTGTAGGTGGCATGTATCTGAGTTGTGCTTGAAGTCCGATGTGTAGAGGGTGAAGAGAATGGGGGAGAGCACGGCCCCCTGTGGCGCCCCCGTGCTGCTGGTCACCATAGAAGACAAACAGTCCCCCATACGGACGTACTGAGGTCTGTCCGTTAGGTAGTCTGTGATCCAGCTCACGAGGTAGGGGGCCACAGCCATGGAGGTCAGTTTGTCCTGCAGGAGCCGGGGCTGGATGGTGTTGAAGGCGCTGGAAAAGTCAAAGAAGAGCACCCTGACGGCACAGCCCCCGGCGTCCAGGTAGGAGAGCACTCGGTGGAGACAGCGTCGTCAACCCCAACCTTGGCCTGATAGGCGAACTGGAGAGGGTCCATCACACCCTGCACCTGTGGACGCATGAGCTCCAGGACCAGTCGTTCTAGGGTCTTCATTACATGGGAGGTAAGAGTGACCGGTCGGTGGTCGTTGAGCTCAGTGGGGCATCTTTTCTTGGGGACAGGGATGAAGCATGAGGTCTTCCACAGTGACGGGACCCTCCCCAGCCACAGACTGAGGTTGAATAATCAATACAGGGGGCCCCAGTTCCGAAGCACAGGCTCGGAGGAGTCTTGGGGAGATCTTATCCGGTCCAGCCGCCTTATAGGGACGGAGCCTCCTCGGCGTTGTCGTCACCAGGTCTGCAGTGATGACGGTCTCGGTCGTGGTGGGAGCAGGAGGTCATGGTGAGGTTGGAAGTCCAGTGGTTGAGGTGGGCCGTTGAGCTTTGCAGCTCTTGGAGTGGGCTCGGGAGGAGTGGCAGGGGTGGAAGGAGAGGAAGCACAGGAGGAGGGAGCATCAGTGGAGCGGTCTGCAGGACCAGGAGAGGCCTGGGACGAGGAGCCGGGAGTGGTGGGGGAGCTGAACCGATTGAAAAAGCTGTTTAGTTCATTCGCTCGTTCAATACTCCCCAACATAGTGCTGCACCCTTTCTTGTGTCCGATGATGGTTCTCATCCCATTCCAGACCTCCCGCACCTGGTTGCGCCCCAGCTGCTTCTCCATCTTCCTCCTGTACGCCTCCTTGGCCTCCCTTAGGCAGAGTCTCACTTCCAACTGGATGGTAGTTAGCATCTACCATTCAGTTAGCATCAACGTCTGTCCTCTAGACTGGTGGTCAAGACCAACAAGTCCAAATCAAGGAACAACAAGTCCAAATCAAGGAACAACAAGTCAAAATCTAGTCCAAATGAAGTCAAGTCCTCCAAAAGACACAAAAGAACTGGTTCAAGTCAAGACTAACAAGTTCCACTTCCAAATAGTCCAGTTTTAAGTCAAGTCAAAGTCTTACTTTGAATTTTAAGGTATAAAAAAGTCCAAAAAGATCTCGGTGGCAAACATAAAAACAGAAACTTCCCTCTTTTTAGTTACTTCCTGTTTGTGTTTGCTCTGTGTCACATGAGGTTTCCGTCCCGTAGGACCGAAGCCGCCAAAAACTTTTAAATGACATTATTTGTTGAGTTTTCCGGAGTACGCGCTACTACGAAAATATTGCTTTGGTGTCAAGATTGTAAGAGAGTCAAACGAGTTGTTCTAGTTTTTACTGCTTTCAGTGTCAACAGAGGAAGTTGTCCTCAAGAATGATCACATGTCAATCCAAGACTGTTTACCTTTGAGTGTTGAGCTCCTTCCTGGAAAGACCAACCGAGCAACCACCAAGTCATGAATGAATCATCAGGTTGTAAAAGTCCAGGCCATGTCCCAAAAAGACTGAACCGAGACGTAGTCGAGTCCCAAGTCCAAATACACAGAGTCAATCCCAAATTCAGGCCGAGTTAATCCAAAATCAAAGTGAGCGGCAAATCAAGATTGACCAGTTCAAGTCAGGTCCCAGTTCAAAAGAAATCCAGAACCAAAAGACTCGTAATCCAGTTCTGAGTCCTTAACTTTGAGGTTCATGTCACAAACTTTCTCATAGCATTCGCTGTCATTTAAAGGAGGATTTGAGTCTGGAGGGGTGGGGGGTTATCCTGAATGGACCCTGAAGTCCCTGTTGAGGTCTGGGACCAGAGACCAAAACAGTTCCCGATGACAACAGACGTGGTTGAACCCGAACTGGAGTTAACGACTCCAGCTGGACGATCAAACCACCTCAGGTAAAGGTCTGGTCGGCTTCGTGGTTTGAATGTTTGGTTTTGGTGTTGACTGAGTCAAACTGGTGGTTTGAGTTTCTAATAATTCTTTTATCGTTCCCTGAGTTGACCCTGAGAATCCGGTCAGTCAAAGACACCTTCGTCTGCTGTCACCCCCCAGTTTGGGTTTTAAGGTTTAGAAACGAGTCAGAAGTCTACGATCTGAACTGTAGTAATGGTGGTAATAGTAGAATATAAATGAGCTTTTATCGTAAATAGTCTTACCTAAATCTGAATATTCAGTTTTCATCAGAACTGAACCATTTAAAGACTCTTTACAACTTTATTTACATAACAGGAAGTAACTCAGAACCATGTCTTCAATACAGGATGCAAAACCTGAAACTAGCACTGCCTCTGGGGGCGCCAACTTCCTGTTGTTCAAGTCAGTCTAAGGTCAGGTCCCAACTGAAAAATGGCTCGACTGTGTGCCGAGTCAAGACCCGAGTCAAGACCCAGGTCCAGTCCAACACAGACAAGACAAGACACGAGTGAAGCCAGGACCCGAGTCAAGACAAGTCCCTGGGAAGTCTCAGGTCTCCAATCCAAACTGACTAGTCCAGTCCTGAAAGGTCGAGCCCCAAATTGTTAGCCTAATAGCATAATAGCCAAAGTCAACAGTGTTTGCAGATGATGTTTGCAGGCGATTATGCTATTAGGCTAACCAAATGCTATATTTTATATGCTCTCTTTCCCAAAAGTAAAACATAGAGACCAAATTTCCCATTTATCCCAGTGTTCCCAGCGTTCCCAGTCGTCCCTTTGTCGTTGTACAATGTCAACTTCCTGGGGGCTCAATAAAGATGTCGAAACCGTTTCTGGCTAATTTACAATTTACAAATCTTTGATGCAAACTGGTGACACATTTACGGCGTCTTTCCTGTCCTGGAATCTGATTGGCTGCAGAGCGCTGGCGTCCAAACCTGTCAGGTGGGTTCATTTAAAGTAAAAAAAAATAACCCACAGAAACCTGGAAACCAGTGACTCATCAGGTGAGTTCCCCACTGCCCCCCCCGGCGCTGACTCAGCGCAGGCGGGGGTATTTATACACCTGTAAACAGGAAGTCAGGCCTTATAAGGATATGGTCGCAGTAAGGGGAGTAGGTTTGTTTGTTTGTTTGTTTGTTTGTTTGTTTGTTTGTTTGTTTGTTTGTTACTGATGCTTTGGTCGAAGAAGAGTCGACCGGGTGGAGCAGTGCACTCTGGGTGGTTTTTTTTTTTGAACCAATAACTTTATGAACAATAATTTGTCAGTGAAATCATAATGGTACGTTAAAAATGTGCTTGAATGGACTTGAAATGTTTCTGTTCTGAAGGTAAATGAACAAACTGGACAAACTGGGATTGGAGCTGAACGCCGAGTCGCCGTGTTTCTGCTGCTCTGGGCTCCCAAACAAATATTGAATCACACCTGAACCGATGAGTCACAAACGGTCCAATGAGAAGCAAACAGGACCGGGTTCCCGTCAGTTTGTGAAGAAATGAACGTAACAAAGGTTTGCTGATGCGTCGTCTCCACACACAGGCCCCGCCCCACACAGGCCCCGCCCCACACAGGCCCCGCCACTCCATCCAGACCCCGAACAACCCTGCTGGTCGTTTTCATCCCACACACACCAACACCATGAAAATACAACATTTTAAGGTGACCTTTGAACCGTCCTGTAAGAGATCAGCCACACCCACTCCAGGAAGCCACACCCACTCCAGGAAGTCAACCAAGTACTTCAGAATGACAGCTGCTAATGTCAAACTGTTCAAACATCATCCATCCTCCATGTCCCCTCCAACCCCCAACCCCCTTACCTGCCCCCCCTCACCCTCAAACATGGAGACGTAAATACATAAATCACCCTCTCCCCCCGCAGACGGGCTGGAATCTCTACAAGCTGTTACATCACAGCACCTGTGTGTGTGTGTGTGTGTGTGTGTGTGTGTGTGTGTGTGTGTGTGTGTGTGTGTGTGTGTGTGTGTGTGTGTGTGTGTGTGTGTGTGTGTGTGTGTGTGAGGTTGCGTCTCAGACGTTGACCTGTCACACCCCAGAGACATTCCAGTCAGGTTCAGGGGGCGTTTCCTCTGACCTCTGACCTTTTACCTAACCCCCTCCCCCACCCGACACATCGACACACACCTACAGTATTTA
>CM023609.1:27061116-27073616 GCA_013358685.1 Antennarius maculatus | reverse complement strand
ATAGTTCACCTGGAAGGACTGGGAACACTGGGAGCAGAGCATGCTGGGATATCGCTGCTGCTTTGCTTCAGCAGGTTCGTCATGAATGGATGATCTTCAGGTCAACGCGTCAGAACTCCTCCTGCTGCAACACGGGACAACAATAGAACCTCAACGCTCCAGTAGAGACCCGCACCCCCCCGGAGCGGTCAGGGTCCTGCAGGGCGGGTCGCCCCCCCGCCTTCACCGGGTCAGCAGGGACACGCCTGGACCATGTGAGTGTCAGGTTCACGCAGTGAAACAGTCCAGGTTCACGCAGTGAAACAGTCCAGGTTCACAGTGAAACAGTCCAGGTTCACACAGTGAAACAGTCCAGGTTCACACAGTGAAACAGTCCAAGTTCACACAGTGAAACAGTCCAGGTTCACAGTGGAACAGTCCAGGTTCACGCAGTGAAACAGTCCAGGTTCACAGTGAAACAGTCCAGGTTCACGCAGTGAAACAGTCCAGGTTCACAGTGAAACAGTCCAGGTTCACACAGTGAAACAGTCCAGGTTCACAGTGAAACAGTCCAGGTTCACACAGTGAAACAGTCCAGGTTCACAGTGAAACAGTCCAGGTTCACAGTGAAACAGTCCAGGTTCACGCAGTGAAACAGTCCAGGTTCACAGTGAAACAGTCCAGGTTCACGCAGTGAAACAGTCCAGGTTCACAGTGAAACAGTCCAGGTTCACAGTGAAACAGTCCAGGTTCACGCAGTGAAACAGTCCAGGTTCACAGTGAAACAGTCCAGTTCACGCAGTGAAACAGTCCAGGTTCACAGTGAAACAGTCCAGGTTCACACAGTGAAACAGTCCAGGTTCACAGTGAAACAGTCCAGGTTCACACAGTGAAACAGTCCAGTTCACGCAGTGAAATAGTCCAGGTTCACAGTGAAACAGTCCAGGTTCACACAGTGAAACAGTCCAGGTTCACAGTGAAACAGTCCAGGTTCACACAGTGAAACAGTCCAGGTTCACAGTGAAACAGTCCAGGTTCACAGTGAAACAGTCCAGGTTCACAGTGAAACAGTCCAGGTTCACGCAGTGAAACAGTTCAGGTTCACGCAGTGAAACAGTCCAGGTTCACGCAGTGAAACAGTCCAGGTTCACAGTGAAACAGTCCAGGTTCACGCAGTGAAACAGTCCTGGTTCACTCAGTGAAACAGTTCAGGTTCACAGTGAAACAGTCCAGGTTCACGCAGTGAAACAGTCCAGGTTCACGCAGTGAAACAGTTCAGGTTCACAGTGAAACAGTCCAGGTTCACGCAGTGAAACAGTCCAGGTTCACAGTGAAACAGTCCAGGTTCACGCAGTGAAACAGTCCAGGTTCACAGTGAAACAGTCCAGGTTCACAGTGAAACAGTCCAGGTTCACGCAGTGAAACAGTCCAGGTTCACAGTGAAACAGTCCAGTTCACGCAGTGAAACAGTCCAGGTTCACAGTGAAACAGTCCAGGTTCACACAGTGAAACAGTCCAGGTTCACAGTGAAACAGTCCAGGTTCACACAGTGAAACAGTCCAGTTCACGCAGTGAAATAGTCCAGGTTCACAGTGAAACAGTCCAGGTTCACACAGTGAAACAGTCCAGGTTCACAGTGAAACAGTCCAGGTTCACACAGTGAAACAGTCCAGGTTCACAGTGAAACAGTCCAGGTTCACAGTGAAACAGTCCAGGTTCACAGTGAAACAGTCCAGGTTCACGCAGTGAAACAGTTCAGGTTCACGCAGTGAAACAGTCCAGGTTCACGCAGTGAAACAGTCCAGGTTCACAGTGAAACAGTCCAGGTTCACGCAGTGAAACAGTCCTGGTTCACGCAGTGAAACAGTTCAGGTTCACAGTGAAACAGTCCAGGTTCACGCAGTGAAACAGTCCAGGTTCACTCAGTGAAACAGTTCAGGTTCACAGTGAAACAGTCCAGGTTCACGCAGTGAAACAGTCCAGGTTCACACAGTGAAACAGTCCAGGTTCACGCAGTGAAACAGTCCAGGTTCACGCAGTGAAACAGTCCAGGTTCACGCAGTGAAACAGTCCAGGTTCACAGTGAAACAGTCCAGGTTCACGCAGTGAAACAGTCCAGGTTCACGCAGTGAAACAGTCCAGGTTCACGCAGTGAAACAGTCCAGGTTGACGCAGTGAAACAGTCCAGGTTTACACTGTGAAACAGTCCAGGTTCACGCAGTGAAACAGTCCAGGTTCACGCAGTGAAACAGTCCAGGTTCACAGTGAAACAGTCCAGGTTCACGCAGTGAAACAGTCCAGGTTCACGCAGTGAAACAGTCCAGGTTCACAGAGAAACAGTCCAGGTTCACACAGTGAAACAGTCCAGGTTCTCGCAGTGAAACAGTCCAGGTTCACAGTGAAACAGTCCAGGTTGACGCAGTGAAACAGTCCAGGTTCACACTGTGAAACAGTCCAGGTTCACGCAGTGAAACAGTCCAGGTTCACAGTGAAACAGTCCAGGTTCACACAGTGAAACAGTCCAGGTTCTCGCAGTGAAACAGTCCAGGTTCACAGTGAAACAGTCCAGGTTGACGCAGTGAAACAGTCCAGGTTCACTCTGTGAAACAGTCCAGGTTCACGCAGTGAAACAGTCCAGGTTCTCGCAGTGAAACAGTTCAGGTTCTCGCAGTGAAACAGTCCAGGTTCACACAGTGAAACAGTCCAGGTTCTCGCAGTGAAACAGTCCAGGTTCACACAGTGAAATAGTCCAGGTTCACAGTGAAACAGTCCAGGTTGACGCAGTGAAACAGTCCAGGTTCACACTGTGAAACAGTCCAGGTTCACGCAGTGAAACAGTCCAGGTTCTCGCAGTGAAACAGTCCAGGTTCACGCAGTGAAACAGTCCAGGTTCTCGCAGTGAAACAGTCCAGGTTCTCGCAGTGAAAAAGTCCAGGTTCACACAGTGAAACAGTCCAGGTTCTCGCAGTGAAACAGTCCAGGTTCTTGCTGAGGTTCTACTGGAGGCGATGTCACACGTCCATGTGGGTGGAGTCTCTGAATGAGAGACAATCATTGGTTCAGGTGGGTGAAGTGTGATGATGTCAGATGTGTCCAGGTGTGTGTGTGTGTGTGTGTGTGTGTGTGTGTTTGTGTACGTCCTGTAGGTGGATTCTATGTGAATGTGATGATGTCATGAACCTTCTCCACCAATGAGAGGCTGGATTGAACCAGAACCTGTTCCACGGTGGAAGCTGAATGAAACGTTCAAACACAACTGAGTCCGGTTGGCTCTGCTGTGACGTCACTGAGGGCTGACGTGAATTCTAGTGATGTAGCGCCCTCTGCTGGCTGAGGTTAAAACACGACTTCAATGCCATCAATCTTCAATCGTTTAAAATAACTAAATTAGTTTGAGATGACAATAATCCCAATAATTATTAAATACAATAAAACCAATAAATGTGTAATACATTACTGACAAACAAAAATCTGACAGCAATAAAATACGGTTTAAGGATTGTGGATTCTAGTTTTGCTAAATCTAGTTACTGTGACAACATAGGAATATAACATCCTTGTGTCAACATGAGAAAAACTGACCCAGAGAAAACCAATCAGGACCTGACGGACATCTGATCGATCAATATGTTTAAAATCAATGTTAATCTCAATGGGTTGATTGACCCGGAAGTATTGATCAGGTATTAATTTGTGTTGCTGATTGGAACATGAGGGAGAGCCATTTGTGATGTTTGCGATTTAAAAGAAATTTTTATTCGAATAAATCAAACTATTGATCATTGATTGATCAGTCTCTGGTGTCACAACAGGAGCCTGTCAGTAGGAAAACTTTATTCAAACCAGAAACAGACGCAGACTAATGAGTTCTGTTCTGACAACACAAAACAATACAAAACTTTAAATCTGGTCTTTAATAATAATGAGGCACCGGCTCCTGATCAACCAATCAGAGCGCAATGACATCACAAAGCAGGAAGAGGAGGTTCCTGTGGGCTGAAAACAAGTGATAAACAAACAAACAAACAAACAAGCTGGTGGTTTGAGACTTCAGAGAAAACTTTATTATATATCACACTTTAAAAAAACCTGACAGAGATGAGACAGAGGAGATGAGACAGAGGAGATGAGACAGAGGGGATGAGACAGAGGAGATGAGACAGAGATGAGAGAGGAGATGAGACAGAGGAGATGAGACAGATGAGACAGAGGAGATGAGACAGAGGAGATGAGACAGAGGAGATGAGACAGAGGAGATGAGACAGAGATGAGAGAGGAGATGAGACAGAGGAGATGAGACAGATGAGACAGAGGAGATGAGACAGAGGAGATGAGACAGATGAGACAGAGGAGATGAGACAGAGGAGATGAGACAGATGAGACAGAGGAGATGAGACAGAGGAGATGAGACAGATGAGACAGAGGAGACAGAGGAGATGAGACAGAGGAGATGAGACAGAGGTGATGAGACAGAGGAGATGAGACAGAGGGGATGAGACACAGGTGATGAGACAGAGGAGATGAGACACAGGTGATGAGACACAGGTGATGAGACAGAGGAGATGAGACAGAGGAGATGAGACACAGGTGATGAGACAGAGGAGATGAGACACAGGTGATGAGACACAGGTGATGAGACAGAGGAGATGAGACAGAGGTCGTCCATCAGCAGTGAATGTTTCCTCCAGGACTAAAGTGTAAACAGGAAGTATACCAAACACTTCATAAATACAGCAGGGCATCATGGGAGAAAAACTAACTGCACAAGTACAGGAAGTTCAAACATGGTGTTTCCTGTCCGACAAATAAATCCGACCTCCAGGACAACAGAGGAGAAGAGGCTGCAGGAAGGAGGTGACATCACATTTAAAATCCTCAGGACAGACAAGAGGGGCGGGATCTGTGAGGAGGAGGGGGCGGGGCTTGTCTGCAGCTCACAGCCCCGTGTCATTGTATGTGGGCGTGGCCACCTTCAGGATGCTCTGTGCGTTCTCCTCCACCAGGGGGCGCCACTTGACCTCCCCAGTGAGCAGCAGGTCCTCTCCGTTCAGCGAGTCGATGAACTGCATCTGGAGGGGGGGGCGCAAAGAAATAAAGTTTATAAATAAAGTTTATAAATAAAGTTTAATTCAAAATCTAAATTTTTTAAAAAATCCAACAGAAGCCTCTTCTGCTTGTTTGGCCGTCATACCAAACTTCACCACTGGGTGTCAGCGTTGGATCAGCAGTGACTGCTGGTGAGGTCATAGGTCAAACTCATCTCAGACTGCACAGGTGACAGCAAACCAGCCATGCTAACGTTAGCAGCCGTGGCTAACGGAACTAATCTTATTGATTACTGTATGGATCGTGTTAACCCTCGACGAGCCGATGATCGGGCGCGCCCACCTGCTTACGGACGTACTCCACCATCAGCTCCAGCTGCCGCGGGTCGTCACACTCACGGGTGAACAGGTTCCTCCACAGCGCCGCCGCCAGGACGCAGTCGTCACTCAGGATGCCCTACACACACACACACACACAGTCAACGACCAGGTGTGTGTGTGTGTGTGTGTGTGTGTCTTTCTCTCACCTCATCATATCCAAACAATCCGGCGTAGAACGACTCCGTCATCAGTTTCATGGATTTCTTCCTTTCAGTGGCGTCGACCTGAAACACAAACAGGAAGTGATCAACATGGTAAAGAACGAGATGCGGTCTCACTGATGTATCCATCCGCCAACACGTGGTAAAGAACGAGATGCGGTCTCACTGATGTATCCATCCGCCAACACGTGGTAAAGAACGAGATGCGGTCTCACTGATTTATCCATCCGCCAACACGTGGTAAAGAACGAGTTGTGGTCACTGATGTATCCATCCGCCAACACGTGGTAAAGAACGAGATGCGGTCTCACTGATGTATCCATCCGCCAACACGTGGTAAAGAACGAGATGCGGTCACTGATGTATCCATCCGCCAACACGTGGTAAAGAACGAGATGCGGTCACTGATGTATCCATCCGCCAACAAGTGGTAAAGAACGAGATGCGGTCACTGATGTATCCATCCGCCAACACGTGGTAAAGAACGAGATGCGGTCTCACTGATGTATCCATCCGCCAACACGTGGTAAAGAACGAGATGCGGTCTCACTGATGTATCCATCCGCCAACACGTGGTAAAGAACGAGATGCGGTCTCACTGATGTATCCATCCACCAACACGTGGTAAAGAACGAGATGCGGTCTCACTGATGTATCCATCCGCCAACACGTGGTAAAGAACGAGATGCGGTCTCACTGATGTCGTATCCATCCGCCAACACGTGGTAAAGAACGAGATGCGGTCACTGATGTATCCATCCACCAACACGTGGTAAAGAACGAGATGCGGTCACTGCTGTATCCATCCACCAACACGTGGTAAAGAACGAGATGCGGTCTCACTGATGTATCCATCCACCAACACGTGGTAAAGAACGAGATGCGGTCACTGATGTATCCATGCACCAACACGTGGTAAAGAACGAGATGCGGTCTCACTGATGTATCCATCCGCCAACACGTGGTAAAGAACGAGATGCGGTCTCACTGATGTCGTATCCATCCGCCAACACGTGGTAAAGAACGAGATGCGGTCTCACTGATGTCGTATCCATCCACCAACACGTGGTAAAGAACGAGATGCGGTCTCACTGATGTATCCATCCGCCAACACGTGGTAAAGAACGAGATGCGGTCTCACTGATGTATCCATCCACCAACACGTGGTAAAGAACGAGATGCGGTCTCACTGATGTATCCATCCACCAACACGTGGTAAAGAACGAGATGCGGTCTCACTGATGGATCCATCCACCAACACGTGGTAAAGAACGAGATGCGGTCTCACTGATGTATCCATCCACCAACACGTGGTAAAGAACGAGATGCGGTCTCACTGATGTATCCATCCACCAACACGTGGTAAAGAACGAGATGCGGTCTCACTGATGGATCCATCCGCCACCTGGATAAACTAGTCCCGACGTGTCTCCATTGAGTCTCAGAGTGAAGCTGACACTAAACTGTGATGTCATCGACTGACAGCTGGAGCTGCTCCAATCAGAGATGAGGGGAGGGACTCTGGGACCTGGCTTCAGGTTGTATTTGAGAGCTGTTGTCACGGCGACCGTGCCGTGTCTGATCGGTCCAATCACGTCGGCTCAGGGCTGACGCGATTGGACCGGTCATGAATATTTATGCTACAGTGATTTTTGTCGGTTGTCATAGTGAGCTAATATTTATGGGATGGAGGAGTCACACGGTTCAGACACGACGGAGGGTTTTCCTTAAGTGTTGGCCCCGTCCCTGCCCCCCTCATCCCTGGCCCCGCCCCGGCCCCACCCCACTCACCCCCAGGATCTTGCTGCGCTGCTCCACGTCCTCCCACATGGAGTGGACGATGTAGCGACACATGTACTTCCCCGTCCGGCCCTCCTGACGCATCCGGACCAAACACATCCTGAGGAGAACACACAGGTGAGGGTGTGTGTGTGTGTGTGTGTGTGTGTGTGTGTGTGTGTGTGTGGCACTCACCACACGTGAAGCTGTGCGATCAGAAACCAAGAGTTGAGCGTGTCGGGGAGGGAGCACTCTGGGACAAACACACCCACATGTTTACATGTTTGTTTACATGTTTGTTTACATGTTTGTTTACAGCGTGTTGTCAGACACGCCCACTTAAAGGGACAGTCCCCAGAAACTAAACCACCACTGAGGATCTACTGGGACGACTGGACTGAACTGGTCTGAAGCTCCAGGAGGCTCTGGTACGTTTAGCCCTGTTAGCATTAGCCTTAGCTGCGTTCCCTGCTCTCTGATTGGCTCCACTGGGTTCCCTGCTCTCTGATTGGCTCCACTGGGTTCCCTGCTCTCTGATTGGCTCCACTGGGTTCCCTGCTCTCTGATTGGCTCCACTGGGTTCCCTGCTCTCTGATTGGCTCCACTGGGTTCCCTGCTCTCTGATTGGCTCCACTGGGTTCCCTGCTCTCTGATTGGCTCCACTGGGTTCCCTGCTCTCTGATTGGCTCCACTGGGTTCCCTGCTCTGATTGGCTCCACTCACTTTCAAAGAAGTCATCGTAGTTGATTCTCTCCACGCAGCAGGTGTACATCCTCAACGCCGCGATCTTGATTTTCTGATGAGACGGAGGAAGAAACGTCAGAAACCCCCCCAAACCCCCCCACTTCCTGCCCCTCCATTTCCTCCCCCTCGCCCCCCCCTCCTCACCCATTTGTTGTACTTGAGGGGTCCGGTGAAGCCCATGGCCTCGATGAGCTTGGTGAAGGTTCCCACCTCCTCCTCCACCTGCTGGGGGGTCTCCTTCACGCTCTGGAGCTGAGAGCAGAGACCAGGAACACAATCCAGAACCAGATCCTGAACCAGATCCGATCCTGGTCCAGATCCAGAAACGCCGTCCAGCATTCCAACATTTAGCTCAGACGCCTCGTGTGTGTGTGTGTGTGTGTGTGTCTGTGTGTCCGTGTGTGTGTGTGTGTGTGTGTGTCTGTGTGTGTGTGTCTGTGTGTGTGTGTGTGTCTGTGTGTGTGTCTGTGTGTGTGTGTCTGTGTGTCCGTGTGTGTGTGTGTGTGTGTGTGTGTGTGTCTGTGTGTGTGTGTTACCTGAGTGGTTGAGTGTAGCATCCGACATGCTGCTGCCTGGGGGGCGGAGCCTCTGTTCAGGTGGGAGGTTATTAAAGTTCTGGCCAAACAGACGTCTGGATTGAAGCCCTGGAGAGAGAAGCAGGTCAACAACCTGATGGACCCTACCTGATGGACCCTACCTGATGGACCCCTACCTGATGGACTCCTACCTGATGGACCCCTACCTGATGG
Organism: Antennarius maculatus; assembly: GCA_013358685.1. NCBI lineage: Eukaryota > Metazoa > Chordata > Actinopteri > Lophiiformes > Antennariidae > Antennarius > Antennarius maculatus. The sequence goes on along the minus strand of CM023609.1, from coordinate 27,064,778 downwards.
ACCCCTACCTGATGGACCCCTACCTGATGGACCCCTACCTGATGGACCCTGATGGACCCTACCTGATGGACCCTACCTGATGGACCCCTACCTGATGGACCCCTACCTGATGGACCCCTACCTGATGGACCCCTACCTGATGGACTCCTACCTGATGGACCCCTACCTGATGGACCCCTACCTGATGGACCCCTACCTGATGGACCCCTACCTGATGGACCCTACCTGATGGACCCTACCTGATGGACCCCTACCTGATGGACCCCTACCTGATGGACCCCTACCTGATGGACCCCTACCTGATGGACCCTACCTGATGGACCCCTACCTGATGGACCCCTACCTGATGGACTCCTACCTGATGGACCCCTACCTGATGGACCCCTACCTGATGGACCCCTACCTGATGGACCCCTACCTGATGGACCCTGATGGACCCTACCTGATGGACCCTACCTGATGGACCCTACCTGATGGACCCCTACCTGATGGACCCCTACCTGATGGACCCCTACCTGATGGACCCTACCTGATGGACCCCTACCTGATGGACCCCTTCCTGATGGACCCTACCTGATGCACCCTACCTGATGAACCCTACCTGATGGACCCCTACCTGATGGACCCTACCTGATGAACCCTACCTGATGAACCCTACCTGATGGACCCTACCTGATGGACCCTACCTGATGGACCCTACCTGATGGACCCTACCTGATGGACCCTACCTGATGGACCCTACCTGATGGACCCTACCTGATGGACCCCTACCTGATGAACCCTACCTGATGAACCCTACCTGATGAACCCTACCTGATGGACCCTACCTGATGGACCCTACCTGATGGACCCTACCTGATGGACCCTACCTGATGGACCCTACCTGATGGACCCTACCTGATGAACCCTACCTGATGAACCCTACCTGATGGACCCTACCTGATGGACCCCTACCTGATGGACCCTACCTGATGAACCCTACCTGATGAACCCTACCTGATGGACCCTACCTGATGGACCCCTACCTGATGGACCCTACCTGATGAACCCTACCTGATGGACCCCTACCTGATGGACCCTACCTGATGAACCCTACCTGATGAACCCTACCTGATGGACCCTACCTGATGGACCCTACCTGATGGACCCTACCTGATGGACCCTACATGATGGACCCCTACCTGATGGACCCTACCTGATGGACCCCTACCTGATGAACCCCTACCTGATGGACCCCTACCTGATGGACCCTACCTGATGGACCCTACCTGATGGACCCCTACCTGATGGACCCCTACCTGATGGACCCCTACCTGATGGACCCCTACCTGATGGACCCTACCTGATGGACCCCTACCTGATGGACCCCTACCTGATGGACCCCTACCTGATGGACCCCTACCTGATGGACCCCTTCCTGATGGACCCCTACCTGATGGACCCCTTCCTGATGGACCCTACCTGATGGACCCCTTCCTGATGGACCCCTTCCTGATGGACCCCTACCTGATGGACCCCTACCTGATGGACCCCTACCTGATGGACCCCTTCCTGATGGACCCCTTCCTGATGGACCCTACCTGATGGACCCCTACCTGATGGACCCTACCTGATGGACCCTACCTGATGGACCCTACCTGATGGACCCCTTCCTGATGGATCCCTACCTGATGGACCCCTACCTGATGGACCCCTACCTGATGGACCCTACCTGATGGACCCCTACCTGATGGACCCTACCTGATGGACCCTACCTGATGGACCCCTTCCTGATGGACCCTACCTGATGGACCCCTACCTGATGGACCCTACCTGATGGACCGTACCTGATGGACCCCTACCTGATGGACCCTACCTGATGGACCCTACCTGATGGACCCTACCTGATGGACCCTACCTGATGGACCCCTACCTGATGGACCCTACCTGATGGACCCTACCTGATGGACCCCTACCTGATGGACCCCTACCTGATGGACCCCTACCTGATGGACCCTACCTGATGGACCCTACCTGATGGACCCCTACCTGATGGACCCCTACCTGATGGACCCCTACCTGATGGACCCTACCTGATGGACCCCTACCTGATGGACCCCTACCTGATGGACCCTACCTGATGGACCCTACCTGATGGACCCTACCTGATGGACCCTACCTGATGGACCCTACCTGATGGACCCCTACCTGATGGACCCCTACCTGATGAACCCTACCTGATGGACCCCTACCTGATGGACCCCTACCTGATGGACCCTACCTGATGGACCCTACCTGATGGACCCTACCTAATTGGTATCAAATCTGGTTGTTAAATCTGTTTATTCTGTTAATTTATCATTGATGAACTTAATGAAAATAAATTTAAAACGCAGACGATTAATTTAGGATTACTTTATTTTAACTTTGGGAATCACAGAACTCCGAACCCATCAGAACCAGATGGTCTTCTAGACCCAGTCTTTATTGTTGTGGGACAATTAAAGTAAATAAGTCGTCATGGAAACAGCTGAGGAAACGACCCGATGACGTCATCAGACCTGGATCCAGATTTTTAATCTCTGCAGGATTACATGTTAAATAATCTGGATCCGGACTGACCTGATTGTAAAGTTCTGATCAAACACTCCTTCGGTCCAATCCGGTTCTGCGTCACAGCGGTGTGACGTCACAGTTATGCTGCTTGGATCAGTACATTTGAACAAACCAGAGGAAACGAATCGTTTCAAAGTAAAACGGAGACTTTAAAACAACTAAAGTTTAAATACAATTATTCAAAAGCATTTATTTACCTATTTATTTTCGTATTTATTCATTTATTTACTGTTTCGTGTCATCATTATTCCCTCCCCTTAGCGGGTTGGTCAACTTAGCTTAAATCCTATTAGCTAGCTATGCTAACTAGCTTCCCGTCGGTACCTGTCGGTGAGCGGCTCCGGACGCCGACCAAGCGAACACATTCCGGGCGACGGACTGCAGCGGCCGCCGGTACATGGCTCCGCGGTCCCCGGTCAACGCTGCGCACAAGCGGGCCGCTGGAGCACACGGTGTTCTGTTCGGTCACACTGGTTCCGTTCCGCCTCCTCCCCCACAGCAATGTCAACGGAATCTGTCCGGCGCCAATCCCGTCCGGGCGGAAACGAAGACGCAGCGAAGGAGAGTTCCGCCTCTTAAGGAAATCCTCACCGCCAGAGATTCAAATATAACGATTTAGAAACTTTAATCTGTTAACTCCAAATATCTAGTGGTTAAAATAATGGTTTATAATATATAAAATAATATTGGTTTATATAATAACAGTTTATCTCAAATTAATGATTTATAATCTAAAAAATGTGTTCTCCAAATATAACGACATCTCAAACTAATGACTTCTTATGTTTAACATAAAATAAAATTACGATTCCATTAAAAAACAAAAAAAAAGCAGAATAAACGTTTTAACAATAAATCTGAAATAGTAATTTGACGTCTCAAAATAAAAAAGAAAAATGTGTTCCCTAAAAATAATGATAACGTCTGAAATTAATGACACCCTATGTTAAAGATAAAGTAAAATAGCAATTCCAAATATTTCAAAATAATAACCATAAATTATTTAGTTATAAATGTTAAAAAAGGCAAGAGTGATTTGATGTGATAATTAAAAAAAGAAAAGAAAA
>CM023609.1:27054484-27060916 GCA_013358685.1 Antennarius maculatus | reverse complement strand
ATGACATTATCACAGCGCTACCTTTTCCAAGTTTTCCTTTTCTGAGGAGAAATTTGACCCTGAGGAGGAGGGGGAGGAGCCAAAGCATCGAGGGGCGGGTCCTGGAGTGTCCCCCACCTCCATAAATCAGCTGGGATTGGCTCCGGCAACTTCCGTGACCCGCAAAAAGCAGGTAAGGAGGGTGGGGGACACGCCCCATCGCCCCGTCACATGGATCAGCCGTCAGCCTCAACTGTGTTTGACAGCAGCGCCGCATTAACGCTGGTTTGTTCCTGGCATCGCCATCCCATAATAATGTTATGACACGTTTATCAAAACACAGAGACGCAAACACACAACAACTGAACTCACACAACCTGCAGATTATCGGCCGTCACCACCAGCCAACCACGGTCTGGAAGCCCCTGTAGGGGGTGGAGCCTGGTCCGGATCACACAGGTTAGGGGCGGAGCTCCGGATAAGTCACCTGCTCACCTGTACTACATGTTTTTGGACTGTAGGGGAAGACAGAGCATCTGGGTCGGGATTATGTAGTCCAGGTTCACACAGTGAAACAGTCCAGGTTCACGCAGTGAAACAGTCCAGGTTCACAGTGTGAAACAGTCCAGGTTCACACTGTGAAACAGTTCAGGTTCACACTGTGAAACAGTCCAGGTTCACACTGTGAAACAGTTCAGGTTCACACTGTGAAACAGTCCACGTTCACACTGTGAAACAGTCCAGGTTCATGCAGTGAAACAGTCCAGGTTCACGCAGTGAAACAGTCCAGGTTCACACTGTGAAACAGTTCAGGTTCACACTGTGAAACAGTCCACGTTCACACTGTGAAACAGTCCAGGTTCATGCAGTGAAACAGTCCAGGTTCACGCAGTGAAACAGTCCAGGTTCACGCAGTGAAACAGTCCAGGTTCACACAGTGAAACAGTCCAGGTTCACACAGTGAAACAGTCCAGGTTCACACAGTGAAACAGTCCAGGTTCACACAATGAAACAGTCCAGGTTCACGCAGTGAAACAGTCCAGGTTCACACAGTGAAACAGTCCAGGTTCACGCAGTGAAACAGTCCAGGTTCACGCAGTGAAACAGTCCAGGTTCACGCAGTGAAACAGTCCAGGTTCACGCAGTGAAACAGTCCAGGTTCACACAGTGAAACAGTCCAGGTTCACACAGTGAAACAGTCCAGGTTCACACAGTGAAACAGTCCAGGTTCACACAGTGAAACAGTCCAGGTTCACACAGTGAAACAGTCCAGGTTCACGCAGTGAAACAGTCCAGGTTCACACAGTGAAACAGTCCAGGTTCACACAGTGAAACAGTCCAGGTTCACGCAGTGAAACAGTCCAGGTTCACGCAGTGAAACAGTCCAGGTTCACACAGTGAAACAGTCCAGGTTCACGCAGTGAACTGGTTCCATCTGTCCCAGCTGACCTTGGAGGAGAGGCGGGGTTTATGAGCCACACCCTATGGTCTCAGTAATCAGATTAAGAGGACGTTTGGTGGACGTGAACAGAGTGACATCAGAGTGACATCACACTCCTCCAGCCAATGGCGTCATTCCGTGTGTTTATCAGATTAGAGACGCTTTGAGATCCAAACATCAGAACCGTTCATGTTTGATTCGTCACGCCTTCACTCAGATCAGCTGACCGTGGAACCGGGTTTGATTCGTCACCCCTGATTCTCACGGTGGTTCAGGCCAGACGACATTACACACGCCAAGAAAACACACGTGTGACCAGTCACATGACCTCCACGCGTCAGGTCAGGCCATTCGTTCTAGGGAACATCGTTAGCAAACCTCCTGGAGACACCAGAGTCCGATCCGGATCCGGTTTACATTCAGGATCCGGTGATCCAGTGTTTTTATCTGGTTTTAGAAGTCATGTTTGTAGTAGTTAGAGCTAACGCTAAAGCTAAAGCTAATGCTGAAGCTAAAGATATAGCTAATGATTTTCACCTGTTTCCTCTCAGGAGTCACTCACCTGTCTTGTCAGACTTCCTGGTTCTCGACTGTCGGCTCCACCCCCACGGGTGTCACCTGTGTCTCGCTGCCCCACCCCCCAGTCCAGTTGTCCAGTTAAAGGTTTTCTGGAACCATGACAACATTTTCAAGAAGCACCAGCAGGACCGGCAGGACGTCATCGTTGGAACTCATCTCCGTGGCGACGGCTGGTGCGCCGACTGGGCGTGACACCTCAGAATGTGGGCGGAGATTCTGTTTTGAATTGTTTTGCGTTTTCCAAACGTGTTTCTGTTCAGCTCTGAAGCGAAAGACGAAACGAATCAACACCAGGAACATCTTGTTCTGCTTGGATCGCCGCGGCAACGCCGGGAACCCGACCCGACAACAAGCGACGCTCCTGGATGGAAAACGTTAACGTCGCGTTTCTACGATCGGATGAGTCATCGCTGGATGGTCGTAAACAGCTGGACACATGTTTCTGTTTGTTTACTTTGATCTGAACCGGGGAGCTGCTAAATATTACCCCGTGTTCCATATAAGGGCATCAAGCTGTGTTCTGCCTGATGGCCACCAGGGGGCGGCGACGCTGATTTCAAACAGAAAGTTATGCTAGTTTACTTTAGCATTTTTTTCTCCTGAGTAAACAGTTTGGTGTTTGTCACCAATTTAAATCACAATTTTAATTTCTTAAATTTGGGGGCGTGTCTCAGGGCGGGGCTAATGTAAATTTTTATAAATTTAATGAAACAAATAAATTTATTATGTGTGACGTAAATAATCACTCAATATCTTATGAGGTCATGACTTCCAATCATGGGGATCAAATATATGCATGTTAGCATGCTAATGTTAGCATGTAGCTCCTGGCCTGTTCCAGCTCAACCCTCAACCCTCTTTGTCGTGTTCCTCGTCTTCTTGCCCCTCCTGGGGTGAAAGAGCTCCTTTCTTTCGGGCGCTGGTCGGGCAGCTGCGCCCCCGGTAAACACCCCCCCCAACTCGCTGAGGCTCCAGCACCTCCAAACAAGGGCGGCGGTCACACGGCGGCGTGTCCTCCAGGTAACCTGGCAGCAGGTCGGAGTGAAAACACCGCGGGTCGCCCCTGGAGTGTGTTTACGACCCCGCGTACCGCAACCACCCCCCCCCCGCCCGCTGGGGCGCGGGGTCCCGCGTCTCGTCCAATCAGCAGCAACGTCATCGTTGTTCCCCAAAACAAACATGAAAAGAAGCCGCTGAGCGTTTCAGGGCGACTTCTTGTTGTTGTTTATCTTTGTGACAGCTGGGTCCCCTGAGATGTCGCCATGGCAACCGGTGATGGACGACCAGGAAGCGCACACGTGACGGCGTTCACACGCAGGTGTCAGGCGTCAGGGGCGACCCTGGGGGGGCCGGACCCGAACATCTGTGCGTGTTTGGCAGCGCGGCGTAGCAACAATCAGCTAACAGGCTAAAACTCCCCATTAGCAGCATTCTTCACTCGCTACGTCGCTACGGCGTGATTACCCTCGAGAACGCTGCCGATAAATTTAGCATCGTCAGACGGCGGCGTGATTACGACCCGATAGATCCACCGCGGACACAAAGCGCTGGCAGGCGAGCAGAGCAGTGTAGCTAGCGCGTTGTTACTAGCGCTTAGCGCTGCTTGTTTACCTGGAGCTGGTTTGCCTGGAGCTGGTTTGCCTGAAGCTGGTTTGCCTGAAGCTGGTTTGCCTGAAGCTGGTTTGCCTGGAGCTGGTTTGCCTGAAGCTGGTTTGCCTGGAGCTGGTTTGCCTGGAGCTGGTTTGCCTGAAGCTGGTTTGCCTGGAGCTGGTTTGCCTGGAGCAGCTCGTGGGTGGAATTGCCTCTAAATCGCTCTCTGGTTGATGTGGGCTGGAACCAATCAGAGCGCAGAAGACAGTTTTCAGGAAGCGACAGGTGGACGACACGTCGGGTGACGTCTCGTCAAAAAGAAAAAACCAGAACGACTGGACGTCAGAAACGGCCAGCAGAAGGAAAGCGTACAGGTTTACCTCAGATTACATCGTTTGGAGTTACATCGGAAAAACACACGGAAAAATAAAAATCAAATTGACGTCATTTTCTCCAGAGCCAATGAGTGTGGGGTATAATAAAAGTATGATATACATTCAACCAATAAGCATTTTATCATATTTATTTACGATCTTGCTCCATAGAACAAGGTAGTTAATTATTCTTTTCATAAGTTTGGTATGAAGTCTGATCTTATTGTTTTATCATATTATTAGCCTGTAGCTAATAAAATGATGAAGAAGAGCTGAAGACGAGACGGAGACGCTTTTCTGTACTATATTAAAAAATAAAATGTAACCGTTTATCAGCTTCAAATAGATTCATATCAAGTAAATATTATTAAGATGCGTTCATTAACAAGAACCAATGCAGTCAGAGACTGAAACGTCCCCAAACGTTTGTGAGGATATGAGGTGGAGTAACGGACGGACCAACACACCAACACTGACAGTTACAAGACATCACCGCTCTGAACGGGACGCAGGGAAGTTCAGTACAGAACAGGAATGTTTATCTAGTTTGGTCTGGAGACCAGGTCATTCAACTTACGTCGTTTTTGACTTACATTGTGTCTCAACTTACATTGTGTCTCAACTTACATCGTTTTTCAACTTACGTCGTTTTTCAACACGTCGTTTTTCAATTTACATTGTTTTTCAACTTACATCGTTTTTCAACTTACATCGTTTTTCAACTTACGTCGTTTTTCAACTCCATTGTTTCTGACTTACATTGTGTCTCAACTTACATTGTTTTTGACTTACATCGTGTCTCAACTTACATCGTTTTTTACTTACATGTGTCTCAACTTACATCGTTTTTCAACTTTTGTTGTTTTTCCATTTGCGTCACGTCTCCTGGAGCTGACTAACGCTGTTGGCCCAGGTTTACCTGTAAATCTACCTGTATTGGGTTCTTCTTTGGCCCATCCCCCACAATTCCAGCATGGTCTTGATGATGCGGTAACTGGGATGGCACTTCTAGAGGTCCTGACCCCGCCCTTCCAGCTTTGATGACGTCAAATGCTGCACAGGTGTAGAATCGGCACTGGGGTTCAGGTGTAGAACCAGCGCCAGGTTTGGTGTTGACTGCTGGAGGTCTGGAGGACTAACAAAGGAATGTTGTCCACAGGAGGGGATAAAGACTCCTTTGTGGGGGCGCCGCTCTGCCAGGGCAGATGAAGCGATAAGAACGTGCTGAGGCGGCACTTTAACGAGGGCTGGGGTCACCCCGTCTGGGTCCCCGGCACCGCTCTGCAGCGAACCCGGACACATCAAGGGTTCCAGAGACCAGAGACCAGAAAATGATAAAATGACTTTAATTTTTCTGTTTCAGAACAAATGTCCTGAAACGTGGTGCGTTTGAGTTTTATCGGTTTTATCAGCGCCGCAAACAAATTCAGGCGCTCCTCCGGTCAGAACGTTTGTTCTGCTGCCGACAAATAAAGAAAATTTAAAATAATGTCTGAAAACAGTTTACACACAGATCCATCAGGGGGCGGGGCTTCAGCTCCAGGAGTCTCATGATCAGAGACAGCCAATCAGGGCTGCTTTCAGAGGACTGAACTTTATGTGACACACCTGTGAGGTGGATGGTTGTCAAACAGACACACACACACAGACACACACACACACACACACACACGCACACACGCTAAGACATGTTAGCCTGCGTGTTAGCTCGTCGCTATCCCTGGCAGCTGGATGTTTACTCGTTTAATTTCTTTCACTTCCTTTCAATGTTTTTCAAATCTTTTGAGGTCATAAATCACATGACCTGTGTAAATAAAGGGCCGGCGTGTGTCGGCGTGTGTCGGCGTGTGTCGGTGTGTGTCGGCGTGTGTCGGTGCGCTGGAGGATTTATCCTCACACACTCTTTCATTGTGTTTTTCTTGGTTGTTCCTACTGAACGTCGTTTGTCCAGTTGGAGTTCATCCGGTTCGGGGCCGTCGGGTCGGATCTGAGTCATTTTGGCTCCGCCCATCACGGCGTGCCGTTTACGGTCACAGACGGCGTCTGTCCACCGCTTTACGGCTCACCTTTTAGCCTTTAGATCCTTCCGTTTTAACGCCAAGAACTCTCATCAATATTTAGAGCTGAACTTTGGGGCTGGGGGGGGGGGCAGGCAATTTTACACAGGAAGTGACATAATCGTGCGCTGGGTGAACATGGCGTCCTGTTTTAGTTAGCGGCGGCACTTTGGGGTTCGTGTGTAATAAAATACTACAAAACGTTTTCTGTTCCAGCGGCGCTGGAGTCGGTTTGACGGTCGCTACGGCGACGAACGCTCCCACAGGAAGTGATTTTGTTTCGACTCGCTTAAAGACAGGAAGTTACGGTGGCACGCTGGTGTCGTGTTTAACGCCGTCCCTCCCGCGGCGGCGCTAGCGGCGCTCCCCAGCGACACGTTAAAGGCCTGTAAGGAGACTCCAGCGCCGTTAA
>CM023609.1:27001984-27049484 GCA_013358685.1 Antennarius maculatus | reverse complement strand
AATCTCATACCTACCTGCTGGCTCGTCCTCCTTCTTCTTGATAGTCCGTCTTTGTTCTTTTTAGAAATAAACGTCCCTCCCAGAGGTCCCAGTGGGCTTCCCTCGCTCTCCTGTCACGTCCATCTCTGGTGTCAGTCACCCTGCTTTGACTAGTGGAGCAGGTAGGAAGTGACATCACTGCAGCCTACGGGTCCCTCAATGGGACAAATTTAAAACGCTCGCGCATTGACTTGCATTGACTCACGATTAGTTGCGTTAATTTTTATAGCGCAGTGCTGAGGTTCTCTCTGGGAGTGACCAGGAAGGATAGGATCAGGAATGAGTACATCAGAGGGACAGCACATGTTAGAGGTTTTGGAGATAAAGTCAGAGAGGCCAGACTGAGATGGTTTGGACATGTCCAGAGGAGAGATAGTGAATATATTGGTAGAAGGATGCTGAGACTTCATCTACGTCTTCGTCTTCGTCTGCGTCTTCGTCTTCGTCTGCGTCTGCGTCTGCGTCTGTGTCTACGTCTACGTCTTCATCTACGTCTACGTCTTCGTGTACGTCTTCGTCTTCGTCTACGTCTTCGTCTTCGTCTACGTCTACGTCTTCGTCTACGTCTTCGTCTACGTCTTCGTCTTCGTCTACGTCTACGTCTTCGTGTACGTCTTCGTCTTCGTCTACGTCTACGTCTTCGTCTACGTCTTCGTCTTCGTCTACGTCTACGTCTTCGTCTACGTCTACGTCTTCGTCTACGTCTTCGTCTTCGTCTACGTCTACGTCTTCGTGTACGTCTTCGTCTTCGTCTACGTCTACGTCTTCGTCTACGTCTACGTCTACGTCTTCGTCTTCGTCTGCGTCTGCGTCTGCGTCTGCGTCTACGTCTACGTCTTCGTCTACGTCTTCATCTTCATCTACGTCTACGTCTTCGTGTACGTCTTTGTCTTCGTCTACGTCTACGTCTTCGTCTACGTCTACGTCTACGTCTTCATCTACGTCTACGTCTTCGTGTACGTCTTCGTCTTCGTCTATGTCTACGTCTTCGTCTACGTCTTCGTCTTCGTCTAAGTCTACGTCTACGTCTTCGTCTTCGTCTTCGTCTACGTCTACGTCTTTGTCTTCGTCTATGTCTTCGTCTACGTCTTCATCTACGTCTACGTCTTCGTGTACGTCTTCGTCTTCGTCTACGTCTACGTCTTCGTCTACATCTACGTCTACGTCTACGTCTTCGTCTTCGTCTTCGTCTACGTCTACGTCTTTGTCTACGTCTACGTCTACGTCTTCATCTACGTCTACGTCTTCGTGTACGTCTTCGTCTTCATCTACGTCTTCGTCTTCGTCTACGTCTTCGTCTACGTCTTCATCTACGTCTACGTCTTCGTGTACGTCTTCGTCTTCGTCTACGTCTACGTCTTCTTCTACGTCTACGTCTACGTCTTCGTCTACGTCTACGTCTTCGTCTACGTCTTCGTCTACGTCTACGTCTTCGTCTACGTCTTCGTTTACGTCTACGTCTACGTCTTCGTCTACGTCTTCTTCTACGTCTTCGTCTACGTCTTCGTCTTCGTCTGCGTCTGCATCTGCGTCTGCATCTGCGTCTGCGTCTACGTCTTCGTCTACGTCTTAGTCTACGTCTACGTCTACGTCTTTGTCTTCGTCTACGTCTTCGTCTTCGTCTTCGTCTTCGTCTTCGTCTACGTCTTCGTCTTCGTCTACGTCTTCGTCTTCGTCTTCGTCTACGTCTACGTCTTTGTCTACGTCTTCGTCTACGTCTACGTCTTCGTCTACGTCTTCGTCTACGTCTACGTCTTCGTCTTCGTCTACGTCTACGTCTACGTCTACGTCTACGTCTACGTCTTCGTCTTCGTCTTCGTCTACGTCTTCATTTACGTCTACGTCTTCGTGTACGTCTACGTCTACGTCTACGTCTACGTCTTCGTCTTCGTCTAAGTCTACGTCTACGTCTTCGTCTACGTCTTCGTCTTCGTCTACGTCTTCGTCTACGTCTTCATCTACGTCTACGTCTTCGTGTACGTCTTCGTCTTCGTCTACGTCTACGTCTTCGTCTACGTCTACGTCTACGTCTACGTCTACGTCTTCGTCTTCGTCTACGTCTTTGTCTACGTCTACGTCTTCATCTACGTCTCCGTCTTCGTGTACGTCTTCGTCTTCGTCTACGTCTTCGTCTTCGTCTACGTCTTCGTCTACGTCTACGTCTTCTTCTACGTCTACGTCTTCGTGTACGTCTTCGTCTTCGTCTACGTCTACGTCTTCGTCTACGTCTACGTCTACGTCTTCGTCTACGTCTACGTCTTCGTCTACGTCTTCGTCTACGTCTTCGTCTACGTCTACGTCTTCGTTTACGTCTACGTCTACATCTACGTCTGCGTCTTCGTGTACGTCTTCGTCTACGTCTTCGTCTTCGTCTACGTCTACGTCTTCGTGTACGTCTTCGTCTTCGTGTACGTCTACGTCTTCGTCTACGTCTTCGTCTTCGTCTACGTCTACGTCTTCGTCTTCGTCTACGTCTTCGTCTTCGTCTACGTCTACGTCTTCGTGTACGTCTTCGTCTTCGTCTACGTCTACGTCTTCGTCTACGTCTACGTCTACGTCTTCGTCTTCGTCTGCGTCTGCGTCTGCGTCTGCGTCTGCGTCTACGTCTACGTCTTCGTCTACGTCTTCATCTTCATCTACGTCTACGTCTTCGTGTACGTCTTTGTCTTCGTCTACGTCTACGTCTTCGTCTACGTCTACGTCTACGTCTTCATCTACGTCTACGTCTTCGTGTACGTCTTCGTCTTCGTCTATGTCTACGTCTTCGTCTACGTCTACGTCTTCGTCTTCGTCTAAGTCTACGTCTACGTCTACGTCTTCGTCTTCGTCTTCGTCTACGTCTACGTCTTTGTCTTCGTCTACGTCTTCGTCTACGTCTTCATCTACGTCTACGTCTTCGTGTACGTCTTCGTCTTCGTCTACGTCTACGTCTTCGTCTACATCTACGTCTACGTCTACGTCTTCGTCTTCGTCTTCGTCTTCGTCTACGTCTACGTCTTTGTCTTCGTCTACGTCTACGTCTTCATCTACGTCTACGTCTTCGTGTACGTCTTCGTCTTCCTCTACGTCTTCGTCTTCGTCTACGTCTTCGTCTACGTCTTCATCTACGTCTACGTCTTCGTGTACGTCTTCGTCTTCGTCTACGTCTACGTCTTCTTCTACGTCTACGTCTACGTCTTCGTCTACGTCTACGTCTTCGTCTACGTCTTCGTCTACGTCTATGTCTTCGTATACGTCTTCGTTTACGTCTACGTCTACGTCTTCGTCTACGTCTTCTTCTACGTCTTCGTCTACGTCTTCGTCTTCGTCTGCGTCTGCATCTGCGTCTGCATCTGCGTCTGCGTCTACGTCTTCGTGTACGTCTTTGTCTACGTCTACGTCTACGTCTTTGTCTTCGTCTTCGTCTTCGTCTTCGTCTTCGTCTTCGTCTTCGTCTTCGTCTACGTCTACGTCTTCGTCTACGTCTTCGTCTTCGTCTACGTCTACGTCTTCGTCTACGTCTTCGTCTACGTCTACGTCTTTGTCTACGTCTTCGTCTACGTCTACGTCTTCGTCTACGTCTACGTCTACGTCTACGTCTACGTCTTCGTCTTCGTCTACGTCTTTGTCTACGTCTACGTCTACGTCTTCGTCTTCGTCTTCGTCTACGTCTTCATTTACGTCTACGTCTTCGTGTACGTCTACGTCTACGTCTACGTCTACGTCTACGTCTTCGTCTTCGTCTATGTCTTCGTCTACGTCTTCGTCTACGTCTTTGTCTTCGTCTACGTCTTCGTCTACGTCTTCATCTACGTCTACGTCTTCGTGTACGTCTTCGTCTTCGTCTACGTCTACGTCTTCGTCTACGTCTACGTCTACGTCTACGTCTTCGTCTTCGTCTACGTCTTTTTCTACGTCTACGTCTACGTCTTCATCTACGTCTACGTCTTCGTGTACGTCTTCGTCTTCATCTACGTCTTCGTCTTCGTCTACGTCTTCGTCTACGTCTTCGTCTACGTCTTCATCTACGTCTACGTCTTCGTGTACGTCTTCGTCTTCGTCTACGTCTACGTCTTCGTCTACGTCTACGTCTACGTCTTCGTCTACGTCTACGTCTTCGTCTACGTCTTCGTCTACGTCTTCGTCTACGTCTACGTCTTCGTTTACGTCTACGTCTACATCTACGTCTGCGTCTTCGTGTACGTCTTCGTCTACGTCTTCGTCTTCGTCTACGTCTGCATCTTCGTCTGCGTCTGCGTCTGCGTCTACGTCTTCGTCTACGTCTACGTCTTCATGTACGTCTTCATCTACGTCTACGTCTTCGTCTACGTCTTCGTCTTCGTCTACGTCTACGTCTTCGTCTACGTCTTCGTCTACGTCTTCGTTTACGTCTACGTCTACGTCTTCGTCTACGTCTTCATCTACGTCTTCGTCTACGTCTACGTCTTCGTGTACGTCTTCGTCTTCGTCTACGTCTACGTCTACGTCTACGTCTACGTCTTCGTCTACGTCTTCGTCTACGTCTTCGTCTACGTCTTCGTCTACGTCTTCGTCTACGTCTACGTCTTCGTTTACGTCTACGTCTACGTCTTTGTCTTCGTCTACGTCTTCGTCTACGTCTTCGTCTACGTCTTCGTCTACGTCTACGTCTTCGTTTACGTCTACGTCTTTGTCTACGTCTTTGTCTACGTCTTCGTCTACGTCTATGTCTACGTCTTCTTCTCCGTCTACGTCTTCGTCTTCGTCTACGTCTTCGTCTACGTCTACGTCTTCGTCTACGTCTTCGTCTACGTCTACGTCTTCGTCTACGTCTACGTCTTCATCTACGTCTACGTCTTCATCTTCGTCTACGTCTTCGTCTACGTCTTCATTTACGTCTACGTCTTCGTGTACGTCTTCGTCTTCGTCTACGTCTTCATTTATGTCTACGTCTTCGTCTACGTCTTCGTCTTCGTCTACGTCTTCGTCTACGTCTTCGTCTGCGTCTACGTCTTTGTCCTCGTCTACGTCTTCGTCTTCGTCTTCGTCTTCGTCTTCGTCTACGTCTACGTCTTCGTTTACGTCTACGTCTTCGTCTACGTCTACGTCTACGTCTACGTCTTCGTTTACGTCTACGTCTTTGTCTACGTCTACGTCTTCGTCTACGTCTACGTCTTCGTCTTCGTCTTCGTCTACGTCTACGTCTTCGTCTTCGTCTACGTCTTTGTCTACGTCTACGTCTACGTCTTCGTCTTCGTCTTCGTCTACGTCTACGTCTTCGTCTTCGTCTACGTCTTTGTCTACGTCTACGTCTACGTCTTCGTCTTCGTCTTCGTCTACGTCTACGTCTACGTCTTCGTCTACGTCTTCCTCTGTCTCCCCATCAGTCCCTTCCAGGTGGAGCTGAAACAAACCGGTGTTTTCACAGCAGAACTGAACATTTGTGTTTTTCGGAGCGTTTCCTGGAGGAGTGGGGCGCCGGGATGCAGCGGCACGAAGACTGAAACAGTACGCGGATCCTCTTCTGCTGGGTCTGGAGAAACACGTCCCCCCCCGACTCCAAATGCGTCAAAGTCACGCAAAAACCCACCAACAAATCCCAGATAACACGAGAATAAAGGCTCAGACACACGCGCCCAGGAGCATGCTGGGAAAGACGTCCGCAGCTGTGATCGTAGGTGTCGTGGACGTCCTGCCAGATGAAACGTTTTTCTTTGAGCGTCTGTTGGCGCGACCACGCCGCGAAATTCCTCCCTGAAAGGCTAAACGCCGCGCGGTGCGCCAAGCCAGATCTGATAGCAATAAAACGCCAGCGAAGACTTTTGGACGGAGATGTGTGGATCCGGAGGGCGGAGGGACACGTACGATGGGATTAGGGTAATTATGGGATTACGGCGCGGCCAGTTGGCGGCTAATCCCCCGCGTTCCGCTAAAGGAGAGCGAACAGGAATGCTAACGCGTCCTATAGGAACATCGTAGGATGACAGGAAATGATCGGAGTAACGTTTCTGGAAACGTTCACTGAGCTGTGAGGCCGTTAGAGGAGGCGCTCGTGAAAACTACATGTAATCAGTCATTTATAATGGAGATAATGGAGCGTTTGTCTGCTGCAAATAAAAAAACAGTCTGTTTGCTTCCATATGAGCAGGAAGAGAAAATTTTCCTGCATTTCTATGTGAAAATTATGGATGTGTGGCGACAGCCGTGGGATCAGAGATGAGTTATTGGAGTGATTTTTGGATGATTTTATTCCGGTTCCTCCCGACTTCGACCTGCCGTAAATCCTGATGATCTTTAAAAAAAAAAACCTGAGTAATAAAGAAAAGGTTGAATGTTCCTGAGAAAGTTTGAGGTTTTGGGAACTTTTCAGAAGGAATTAAATGTTTTTGTGATGAATAGATTTTTATTAGTTAGGTAGAAGGTGGTTTATTATCAGTATGGGGGGGTTCAGGAACGTTTAGATTACCGTAAATAATAAGATCAATAGATGGTCACTCTGTTGGCGTGTGGTTCCTACAACGCGTTAACCACAAGGACTCGGTTTAGAGTCGACCTTTTCCAGTTTGACACGTTTGAGGGGAGAAGTGTAAACTGGACGGTTTGGAGTCGATGCTTCAGCACGCTCACGCATCATCCAATCAGATTCCACGTAGTGGCGAAGAGTCCGTCTCAGCGCCGCGTGAGCGTTGAGGAAGTGTGTGATGGAACGCTAACCTACCGGGTGTGTGCGGTCGTCTCGTGGGACACACACACACACACACACACACACACACACACACACAAACATGACTGTTAACTGTTGTAATGGGGTCGACCATTAAAGCTGTGTTCGATGAAGTCGGGGCGCGTTAAACCCGCCCCCCCCGCCCGGCGCTGGATGGAGGGCATCTGTTTCCGATTACGTCGGCGCTGGAAACACAAAAGGCCTCTTCAGGCAGGATCTTGATCCTGTTCGCCGCGATTCGACCTGACGCTTCGCCACGACTCCCCACCGCAAACAGCGACCGGGAAACCTGAACCCCGTAAACAATCCGTGTTTTCACTTCATGACACATTTCTGGGCCGGAGAAGTGGAACTGCACGGCTCGCCGCCGCGTAATCTGATTACAGGCTCCACGGCCGTGGATGGGCTCCAACAGAACTGCATGATGGGATGGGATGGAGTTTCCTCCTGTCCGTTCTGAGGTACTTCAGGGTTCGTCCATACCAGCCGGTACAACCAGCAGAATTATGGGATTCCATCAGGCGTTGCTACGTCAGCGGTCGTAGTATCGAGGGCGTGCACACGTTCCGTGATGGCCGACGTGTTTTCGCCGATGTTTCTTCTCTGACAACTGGCTGGTACCTCTGGAAAGGCGCCTGATTCGAAACCGAGTGGAGACGCGCTGATGTGGAGAGGCGGAAACAGCTAGCCTAGCCCTGCTAACGCTAAACAAACCCACCTCTCATCATTTATCACCAACATCCCAAAGTCCAAGAAACCATTGGCGGTTTCTCGTGATGCGATGGACTTCTTTGGCAGTCTTGAGAGAGCCGAGTGTGAACTGAGAAAAAAATGCAAACCTGAAGACGCTAAGAGCTCGCGAGTCATCGCGTTTCTCCTTAAACAATCCCATTCCGTGAGAGGCGCTAGAAACATACCGCTGGGACAATTTCCTAATTATGTTTCATTTCCTTCCACCGCCATAAATCATAGCACATATCAATCACCGCGGATCACACGTGGGGATTTAAGTCAGCTGTCGGTATCATCCGGCGCCGCTATCGCCGCTAACGTTAGGAAATGTGTGATAATTAAAAGCAGGCGTTGCGTCTTTGGGGGAAACCGTTTCCCGGTACCGTTCAGCCGGTTACGGCTCGGCTCGCCGCGCTGCAGTAGCGCTGATTCGCTTTGAAGGAAGAATCATGGCAAAGATATTTATTTCACTTTCAAACTAATCAGAGACAAATGTACGGTAAACTAGCGCCGCACTCGCGCCAACATCTGCTCGGCTAACGTTTCACGGAAACCGCTTCGCAAAAAATTTGGGAAAAATGTCGGAAAAATGCGCCATGGATCGACAGGTTGGGTTGTTTTTGTGAACCGTGCAGCGATTATCACGGAAATCTGTCCGGTAATCGTTTTCCTAATCCTGCTAACAAACAAAGCGACCAACAAGCTAACGAATAGCAAATGGGCATGAGAGGGAGCACAACCGCGCTCAGTAAGGCGGGTCATCTTGAAGATATTTGCAGTAAAATCGGTTCCCATGGCAGCGCTGGAGGGTTAGCCACGCTAGCGGCTTGTCGGGCGCTAACTGAAATATCTCGGAATCGTTTGCCGTGAAATTCCGTTCAGATGTGTTTGTCCCCTCCGTTGGTGATTTTCCATTCAGACGGACGTGTTTTTTAAGGACAAATAAAAAGCATCTTTCTTCACACGTCTTATTTTGATTTAATTTTATATTTCACCTTCTCAACCATTCTTGTTCCAAACTGGACTTTGATAAACCAGTTTCAGCTTCATTTAAAGTATTTTTAAATCATCTAAAATAATGTTTGAATGGGTTTTGATTCGTCCTTGAATACTTGAACACTGCTCTGGGAACAGCTCTTATCTCTGACGGGCATTTTGTCGGACAGCTAAATTTAGTCCTGTCAGGTCTGAGTGAATGGGTTCCTTCCCACAACTGAGAAGAATGAACGGATTGTTACCCGGCACACAAATCACAGGCGCCATAAATCAGCGGCGTCCAACAAACCTGTTTTCATTTCATTCAAAGATAAACAACAGATAAATCTTGCGTTTACGTCCGTTAGAATCCGTCCTGGAAACCGATCGCCGTCCAACGCCTCCACATCTCACCTCCCGGAGCGCCTGCCAGACGCTACTCTGGGATTAGAACCAAAACTGAAAGCTGCAGATTATTCCCAAACTGCTGTCTCAAGACATCCGTCCCAAGGCTAACGTTAACGTTTCCCATCATGCTCTGCAGTTTGTCGTTTCTAATGTAATTTGTGGGGGTTGGGAGATTTGTCCGCCACCGCCGCCTCCCCCACCTCGTCCTGTCGGTTCGGGTTTGGGGAGACAGGGCAGCGACCCTGGAAATGCTGACATCACTTCATCTCCATGACAACCCAGATGGATGCGGCTCCACTTTCATTTTTTTCTAAACAACTCTGTAACGGAGTCCCTCCTGGTGGGATGGCCACACCCCCTCCAATGATGTCATCAATGGACATGTAAACTGTTCACCCTGGTGTAGTTAAGAACCCTACAGGAGTGCGCTCTCTGTTTAGTAGATGGGGCGGGGGGGTCGACCTATCAAAGGGCTGCTGGTTTAGGTCACATGACACAATGACAAAACACTGACTTGGATTGTGCTGTCGGAGTGCCGTTGGTTGGTTGGTTTGTTGGTTTGGTTGTTGGTTTGTTGGTTGGTAATGTTAGGTAAACAGTAGGTTGGGTTGTTGGTTGGTTGGGTTCTTAGTTGGACGGTTGGTTGATAGGTTGTTGGTTGGTTGTTGGTTGATTAGTTGGTTGGGTTGTTGGATGGTTGATTGGTTGGTTTGTCGGTTCGTTGGTTCATTGGTTGGCAGGTTGGGTTATTGGTTAGTTGGTTGGTTGGGTTCTTAGTTGGTTGGTTGGTTGTTAGTTGTGTGGTTGGGTTGTTGGTTAGTTGATTGCTTGGTTGGTTGTTTGGTTGGTTGGTTTGTCGGTTTGTTTGATTGGTTGGTTGGTAGGTTGGGTTATTGGTTAGTGAGTTGGTTGGGTTCTTGGTTGGTTGGTTGGTTGGTTGGTTGTTAGTTGTGTTGTTGGGTTGTTGGTTAGTTGATTGTTTGGTTGCTTGGTTGGTTGTTTGGTTGGTTGGTTTGTCGGTTCATTGGTTGGCAGGTTGGGTTATTGGTTAGTTGGTTGGTTGGTTGGGTTCTTTGTTAGTTGGTTGGTTGTTAGTTGTGTGGTTGGGTTGTTGGTTAGTTAATTGCTTGGTTGGTTGTTTGGTTGGTTGGTTTGTTGGTTGGTTGGTGTGTTGGTTGGTTGGTGTGTTGGTTGATTGTACAGACTGGTGTGTTTTCAGCACGTTAACCTCACTGATACACAGACTCGGTAACCGGATACATAAGAAAATGCATTGAAGATGTAACTGTCACCAAGAACATCACAATGAGAGCAAACCACAAACCCTGGTTCACCAAGGAAGTATGTGCGCTCCTGAGAGCTCGCAACACTGCTTTCAAGTCTGGAGACAAGGAGGCCCTCAAGTCAGCCAGGGCCAACCCAAACCGGGGCATGAGAGCAGCCAAGCGTGCCTATGGACACAAAATCAACTCCCACTTCAGACACAAAAGACCCCAGACGTCTGTGGCAAGGCATCCAGTCAGTCACAGACTACAAGCCAGCCCCCCCACCGTGTGAGGACAACACAGACTTCCTCAACACACTCAACACCTTCTTCAGTCGATTTGAGGAAAACAATACAACCACACCCAAAAAAGCCCCCGTCAGCCCAGACAGCAAACCACTCCAACTGGACCCAGCAGATGTGAGGACCCTACAAAAGGTGAATCCCAGAAAGGCTGCAGGTCCAGACAACATACCCGGGCGTGTGCTCAGAGACTACAGACTCGCTCACCGACGTCCTCACAGACATCTACAACATCTCTCTGAACCAAGCCACAATACCAGCAAGATTCAAAGCCACCATCACTAAACGACTAGACCCGTAGGACTCACTCCCATCATGATGAAGTGCTTTGAAAGACTAGTGAAGGCCCCCATCACATCCACCCTCCCCACCACTCCGGACCCATACCAATTTGCATATCGCCCCAAATGCTCCACTGAAGACACCGTAGCAATAGCGCTCCACCTCTGCCTGACTCACCTGGAGAAAGAAAACTGTCACGCACAGATGTTGTTTATCGACTTCAGCTTCGCCCTCCATACTGTCACCCCCCCAACATCAGGTGAACAAGCTGAGTGATTTGGGGATAAATACGTCACTGTGCAACTGGCTGCTGGACTTTCTCACAAACAGACCACAGACAGTCAGAGTGGGCAAGAACTCCTCAGCGACCGCCATCATCAACACCGGGGCGCCTCAAGGACGTGTGCCGTCTCCTCTGATGTTCACACTGATGACTCACGACTGCTGTGCCAGATTCCAAGCGAATCACATCTTGAAATTTGCGGATGACACAACGGTAGCGGGCGTCATCAAGGACGACGACGACACGGCGTACAGAGAGGAGGTACACCAACTCATCAACTGGTGCAAGAGGAACAACCTGCTGCTCAACGTCAACAAAACAAAAGAAATAACTGTGGACTTCAGGAGAAAGAAACCAAGACACACCCCACTCACCATCAACGGCAGAGCCGTGGAGTCTGAAGAGCACAAAATTCCTTGGAGTGCACATCACAGACGACCTCACATGGACTACAGACACCACCTCTCTGGTCAAAAAAGCTCACACAAGGCTTCACTTCCTGCGGAGGATGAGTAGAGCAAACCTCCTCCCATCTGCACTCATCACCTTCTACAGGGTTGCCATTGAGAGCAACTGACCAGCTGCCTCTCTGTCCGGCACGGCAGTTGTCTAGCTGCAGACGGGAAGGCACTCCAGAGAGTGTTGAAGGCAGCAGACAAGATGATCAGATCACCACTGCCAGCCATTCAGGACCTGTACACTTCACACTGTTCCAGGAGAGCTGTGAACATCATCAAGGACCTCACCCACCCAGCACACAAACTGTTTTCCCTTCTACCATCAGGGAAGCCATACCGCAGCATGCAGTGCCGCACCAGTGCCGCACCAGCAGACTGTTAAAAAGCTTCTTCCCACTAGCCATCAGGCTAATTTCTGGTTGTCAACGTTGCATCAACGTCCGTTCATCCATTTGTTGTTTCCTTTATTATTTTATCTTATCTTCACATTGGAGACTGGTGAAACGGACTTTCAATGTCTGTGCTAACATTCTTGTTACACAGATTTTTGACAATAAAGGCTTTGACTTGACTTGACTTGATTGGTTAGTTGGTTGGTTGGTTGGTTGGCTTGCAGGATTACACCAAATTTTCTCCACAGATTTTCTCTGCGAGGAGGCGGAGCCAAAACAAGCCCGTTAGCTAAGATGAGACAGCTAACACGCTTTACGGCCCACAGGAGAGGGAAGACGTTTGGATAGACGTCCGTTCTCCTTGACAAGGAAAACCTTCATCAACTCGTCTTCATCAACCGCAACCGACCGACACGACGCTTCAACCCCTCATGAAGGACGACGTTGTGATTTAGCTTCTTAAAATTCCTCTGATAGTTTAGTCTGAGACGCTCGGGGGTGGGGGTAGGGGGCAGAGGTCCAGACTGATACGAGGTTGGATCTCGGTCAATTAGACATTTTTTATTGAAGAGTAGTTTATGCAACTTTCCCACATTTGGAGCAGGTCAGATCAGCACTTCATCACGGCTGTATTTATACATCACAAATTCTTTGCATGCTTCACCAAACCGTTCCGGATAAGCCACGCAAATTACTCTTCGTCATACATCTGAATGGGCAACGGCGATATAAGTACGAGACAAAGGGCGTACGAGTATACGAGTATACTTCACTAGTATTTATACAGCAATTCTGTTACACGCAAACTCTTTACACCAAGCAGGACGAAGATATGAGTCTGAAGAGAGTCTGAGGAGTCTCTCGAGTCGGTCCTTGAGGGTCTCATCCGGGAGGTTTTGTCTCTGTTTAGTCTTTGGCGGTCGGTCACGGTGGCCCGGATGAGGCGTCTCGTCCGCGATCCAGAACCGAGTCCAAGACAAACTTCTGTCCTCGTCTGGGTGGGAACAAACCCTTCCTCTTCCTAGGTCGCCCCTTCCTCTGCTACCTGCACCCGCACGACTCCACCACCATGTCCTCGTACTGCTTGTACACCACGTTGTTGGCGGAGTCGATGTAGAGTATGCTGATGGGGCTGAGCCGTGTGGGGACGCAGCAGGTCGGCGGCGTCGACTCCGGGTCCATGGAGTTCATCAGCGTCTGGATGATGGCGTGGTTGGTCGGCTCCAGGTGCGAACGAATGGGGAAGTCGCAGACGCCGTCGCAGTGGAAGGCCTCGTACTCCAGCGGCGCGATGATCCAGTCGTCCCAGCCCATCTCCTTGAAATTCACGTGGAGGCGTTTGCGGTGGCACCGCGGCCTCGTCTGCACCTTTGCCGCCTGATGTTGAGGTATGGACTGCGGCGGCGGATGATGCAGGGTCTTCTTAGGCCCCCTGGCAGCAGGAGCGCGCCGCATCCGGCGCTGGGTGAACAGGTACTCGTAGACGGTCTTGTTGTCGTGTCCCGACCTGGCCTTGATTTCGTTGTAGAAAAGGTCACGTTTCTTGCTTTTGCCAAACGCCAGGAAGAAGGCCTTCTCCTTGTTGGTTCTGCCGGATCGGGCGAACCCAAGGGAGCGCAGGTCCACGGGCCGCCCCCCTTGGTGCTCCAGCACCTCGAACTCAAAGCAAATCTGCTGGCTCTGCTGGTTCTGCTGGCTCCAGAACCCCTTGAAGACCTTCCACACGTCAAACACCTCCCACTTGCTGCCAAATCCGGACAGATCCTCCACCGTCCTCGTCTGGAGCAGGACGGCGTGGTGCTTACCGGAAGCACAGGCGTACAGCCTCAACCACGGGGACAGGGTTCCTCCCCCATCGGTACCTCCGATGGAGAACCTGCGATGGTCGGACAGGCGTTTCCTGAGGATACGCAGCTCGGCCCCCAAGAGCCCCTCTCGTTCCAGAGAGCTGATGTTGAAATGATACCTCTGCCGCCTCAGCTGGGGGCCGCGGTCGTCTGTGGGAGAGAACGGAGATTTAGAACCCACGGAAACACGATGGCTAAAAGGAAAATTACTTGCAGACATGTTGGAACCGCAGGTGCAAACGTGACATGAGGCATGTTGAAGCACGCAGGCACAAAGACAGACGAGGACATCCAAGCAAACTTTTTATGTTTTTGCTAAATTTGTTTGAATGTGATTCTTATTTTTTGCATCTCCAGGTAGATGCTAACGGGTGTCTCATGCTAACAAAGCGCCGGAGGGAACGCTCCAAACAGGGCGGAGTCATTCCATCGGCGATGGAAACCAGTTCACTTCCACATCCAAATGAAATCCACACACACTCAAACCAGCAACACATCTCCGTTCTCACGTCATCTCGCCGCGTTCCCATCCAGGACTTTAGCATGCATCAAAGAGTACATTAGAACCAGACAGGGAGACCGCAGCAGACGGTAAACAGGCCTGTTTTTGCCGACCTGCAGTCGTTCACCGCCGCTGGAGCAGCAGCTGGAGGAAACAAACCATCAAACCTCCTCTGTGGAGCTCAAGCAGCGAGGAACTCAAGCAGAACCGCAAGAGTTTCCAGGACGGATTTGTGGTGTCGCCTCAGTGCGCAGGGCCGGACACAGGCGACCTGGGGCCCCACCCCCGACCCCACCCCCGACCTCATCCGACCCCCATTACTGCTGTTAATCTGTCACACCTTTCTATAAATACAGGAGAACCTCGAGATACGAGTCGCACTTCAGGAAGCCAACATCAGTGAGACCAGATCTCGTTCTTTACCACTTTAAACTCGTCTCTCGAGGTTTTACTGTTTGTGGCAGAAAGTGAAACAACAAAAAGCGACTCACACTCGCCTCAGGTGAGAAGAGGGCGGAGCTGTTGGCTACATGCTAACACATGTTGCTAACGTGTGCAATTATTGCAAATCTTTTTATTTGCTAAATTGTGGAACAATTTCGGTAATTTCTATCATCTGTAGTTTTGCTGTCGGGAGTTCGGTCGGTTTCCTCTTCCCAACTCTAAAGCGCTCTGAGGCGCCTCCGGTGTGACTCAGCATTTATAAAGTGTGAGTCAGCTTTTTTATATAAATGAAGTTAAAGTTTCTCTTGTCAGTGAGAAGTTAAACTACAAAACTGAACTGTTTCAAACATAAAAACTTCCTAGAATGACGAACAATAAGTTCCATTCTGGCGGCCAAAAATCTGACCTGTGTCTGGTTTAGACAAACCGGAATTAGAAAAGTCGGGATTCCGTGTGGTTTGTGCTTTTCTATAAAAGCTAAAAACGTTTATCCAGCAGCGCGAACAGAGTTTGTAAAAATCATTTTAGTGTCTTTGAAAAAAAAAAGCTTAACGCTCATGCAAACTCGTAGCTCAGGTTTAGCATGTGGCTAATTAGCAGTAGCTTAGCTCGTTTGGGGGGCTGCAGGTGATCCGATCTGCTGCTCCGTTCAGGATCAGGACTCCAAACAAAACTCCAAAAATAAATCGGCTCATCTGGATTTATTTATAACCCGCAGACAGCTGCAGGTGGTTGTGGGTTCTCGGCCTCGTTTGTTACTGACCAGCAGTCAAACACAGACCGCCGCCCCCCCACGAGAGCATCATCCGATCCAGAAGGTCTGGATTATCACCTGGATCTGGATTTGATTCCGTCCGCCTTTTGTTTACGTCGGGATTTACAAAATATTTCCATAAACATTCAAGAAAAAGTCCTTCAATCGACAGGACGCTTGTGGCCCCGCCACTTTTTGGGCGTCGCCATTGGACACCTCGACGCGCCATCACGTTAGCATCGTTACGAAGTAGCTTCATGCTAATGCTATGACAGTTAGCACGAACTGAGCAACACAAAATGTCCTACATGAGGACAAATGTCAGATTGAGGGTAATTTATGTAATTTTTCCAGCTCCGCCCCTTTGATGTCATCAGCTCGACATCCTGACAAAAAAAATTCCTGGGAATTTTCTAATTGTTATATTTTTGAACGTAAACAATTCTTTAAAAAGTGACGCACAGCTTCGTGGAAAAACTAAATGATTTTTTGAGTGATGACTCCACCCACATGTCTGGTTAGCCTGTTTAGCATTAGCATGATTCAGATGCGAGTAACTCATGAAACAAAATGAGATCAAGAAAGAAAGAAAGAAGGAACAAAGGATGGAGGCTGGAGTGAACACACACACACACACACACACACACACACACACACACACACACACACACACACACACACACACACACACACACACACACACACACACACACACACACACACTGCGGAGGAGGTCACCGGCGATTTGCTGAGGACACGCTACACAAATAAAGACTGAATTAAAAGTACATTAAGTGGCTGAAATGTAAACGTTAGCGGGCTACAAATATCCACCTCTGCCCGTTTAAACATTGTTTTAAACAGTTTTGCGTCGTAAAGAAAACACGACACGGGGGGGCCCCGGGGGGTGGGGAGGGGGGGCGTGTTTATTTACCCTCCTGAGGCCCCAGATCACCGGCCAGATGTCCAGAAACACTCACGCACAAAGCTATTAAACACTCGCTGAGGCTAAACTGAAAACATCACAGAACAGCAGGACGGAGCGGCGGCTCCTCACCGCCCGTACGACGGAACCCCCCCAAACTCCAGGAGCCCCCCGATCCCGAATGACTCTGAAATGAGGTCATCGACTTCCTGCCCGGGCAGGAACTCTCCACTGTAGCTGTTAGCTTAGCGCGCTAGCTCACACCCCATCCATGTGCTGCTTGTTTACGTTATGCTAGCTACAGTTAGCTTTAGCGTCAACAATGATTGTGTTTGAATAAACTTTATATGCATGTTTGCAGCTCCGCGGTACACTGGCGTCGTGCCCGGAGTGTCCCCCGCCTCACGCCCTGAGACTGCCGGGATAGGCACCGGCCCCCCCCGCGACCTGCGTTAGCGGATTAAGCGGGTTATGAAAATGACTGACTGACTGCATGTTTGCATTTTTTTAAAAGCGCGGGTGAATGCTACGCTAACACTTTATCAGATGAAACGATTCAATACCGCTATCAAGTGACAGCTAGTGAACAGTTAGCTTAGCACAAATAATGCTAATAAACACACAGAAATCTATCTGTCTATTGTGACGCGAGCTGATTATTGATTAGCCCGTTAGCTTTAGTCTAATTTGACTGGACGCAAACCAGCAACACTGCTTTGAATCCTGATTGGTGCAATTTTTAGACAAGTCCCGCCCACTTTGAACCAGTCAGTAAAGATAGATAAAACTTTATTAATCAGTGAAAATTGTCAATACATGACAATTTTAATTAGCTTAGCTTATCTTAGCTTAGTTTAGTGTTTGGAAGCCTCCCATTGGACTGAGGTCTGAACTTTGAACTGCTCCTTTAACACAGATTAGAATTCCGGATTAAGATGAATTAATAATCCACTCAGACAATAAAATAAATCTACTTCCGGTTCTGAATCACAACCGGATGTGGTGTTTTTGTTCCGACCGGAAACGGGCGCTGGACGTTACCGTGTCCTTTATCCACGAAGCTGGTGACGGTGTCGGCCAGAGGCGCGTCCTGCGGCGCGCTGGTGTTCCCGGTGGACCGGGACCGGGACCGGGACCGGGTCCAGTACAGGGTCAGCATGTAGTCGTGCGGGACGACGAGCGGCTGGCGGTGATGCGCGTCCCGCAGCTTCCCGCCGCTCCCCCGGTGCGCCGCCGGGGCTCTGGAGGCGCCCTTCCCCGGGTGTTTCCCGGGCGGACCGGCCCTCCCGGTTCCCGCGGTCCCGCTGCTTTTCCTCGCCGGGTGCGCGCTGGAGGCAGCGGGAGCGTGCGCCCCCGCGGGCGTCCGGGCGCGCCCCGGTGTGACCGCCCGGTCCCGCTGCTGCTGCGGGCGGCTGACGGGCGTCAGCTGACCTCCGGTAACGTCCGCCTCACCCGCGATTAACGGAGGGTCCGCGCGGATGCGCGTGATCTTCACCGGGATCACCGGGGACAGTTTCTCAGGGGGCTGCCGGGCTCCGGGTGACATCCGCCGGTGACCCGGGGCTCCCTCCCCGCCACCTGCCGGTCGGTTCCGGCCGGACGAACCGAGCACCGGGTCCGGTGAGAGGAGCGTCAGGAGCAGAAGAGAAAGGCGCGTGACGGCTCTCATCCTAACGGCCGCTAACGGTTAACGGTTACCGGTTAACGGTCATGGTCACACGGAGCGCGGGGTGAACGGAGCTACTGGCCGGGCAGGGGGGGGGTCGGTCCCGGTTGGTCCTTCATCCTCTGACGGTCCGGTGGAGCCGAACCCGAACCCGGTCCCGGTGAGCTCTAACCCCCCCGCGGGTCGTGGGGTACCGCCATGGTGCGGGACGGGATCCCGCAGAACTCCAAAGGGACGCTGGGAAACGCGCGCGCCTCGGCTCGAGTCTGCGGGACGTGTTGTTAGAAACTTCTTTAAAAACCACTTCTTTTTTTTCCAGAGGCGCGGATGACGTCACACCGCAGCCTCCGGTTCGTGTTTTTTTTCTCCTTCCCTTCAAAGCTTGAGCCCCGTCCAGAGAAAATAGTTCCTCACACACCAACCGGCCGCAGGTGCTGGGGGGGGGGGCCGCGAATAACCGGAGCGCACTAACCGGGACCAGAGAGGGTTAATGACGTCATGCTGTCCGATGTCATTTAACAGCAATGAAAAGGTGGGGGGGGGGGGTTCGGTACTTTTAATACAGAAACACCCCCCACCCCCTCTCTGCTGAGGAATCAGCTGTTCCACCAGCTGGTAACCAATAGCCCAGCAGAGCCATCAGCCACCGCCGCCACCCACGTCTGGCCTCTCATTTCCTTTTATTTCTTTTCATCTCTTTAATTCGCTGCTTTGAGTTTTGTCTTAATATTTACAGGAACTAAAGTGGATTTGAATGTATTTTTATTATAATGAATTTATTTTGTATTTATATGCGGAATTCATCTTTTTGGAAAACGGTCCCGTTAATCTGCGTTAAATCAGTTAGATCAACAGTGTTTGATAGTGTTCATATTTATTTATTTTATATATATACAAATTTTTGTTAGTGGTATTTAATAACTTAATTAAAATTAAATATTAAAAATTTAATTGTTATTTATTTTAGTATTTAACTCATTTATAATTTTACTTTTATATATTTAAATTGATTACTCAAACTCTGTCACCAGCATGAATGTGTAGAAACATCTAGACTTCTTTTCTCTGTTGGAATATTTGTCCAATTCAAATTTCACCACATTTGGAAAGTTTATTGTTTACATGCATTAAAACTTTGATTTCATGTATTTAACCTGCTGGAATTTCAACCTTCATTAATATAAAACCAAATGAGTCATATTTGATTCACTTCTGCAGCATAAATTTGACATTTTTATTTTTGGAGAACTTGACATTTAAAATCAAACGTCTGCGTCAGTATTTTTAATGCAAAACATGTTGGATTTAAAACAAATTATACTAATTTAGCACATATATACACATTTTTTCTTTGTTTTTTCTTTTACAAATTTGACTTTATTTTCCAAAAATTGTTTGTGTCGGGCTCTGAACGGGTCTGAACCGGCCGCTGGGGGGCGCTCGTTTTATTTCTCCTCCTCTCATCAGCCTCAGAACAGACGAGACAAAGACCGTCCAAGTCTGAATCAAACCGGAAGTAGTGACCAGCGGTAACCAGCGGCCAGGAGTCAGCCGGGATCTGGTCTTCTTCCAGGGAATCCCGGATCATTTCCGGATCACTTCCGGCCGTGGGTCCGGTTCAACCCCGCCCCGTGGAAACGGAGCTCGTGTCTCAGTCCGAACAAGAACGTTCATTGGACCGGAAACAGCGAAGGACGTGTCACAGTCACGTGAGTCCCGGTAACTCGTGTCCACAACCGGAAGGGCTCGTTGCCCGGTCAACGGTCCGGTCCTGGTGGTGGTCACGTGACTTATCCACGGACACGTCATTAGGTTACAGGTTTCTTTTAAACAAACACAAGATAAACAACAGAATAATAATATTACACGATAAAAATAATGATTATTAATAATAAAATAATTAGAGGTAATAATAATGATAATAGTTAATAAAGTCATAAAAATAGTAATTATTAATAGTAATAATAATAACAATGCTAGTGATAATAATGATAACTGGAACCAATGCAGTCACAGACTGCAACATCCTGTGACACCCCTCAATTCAAAATTTTACCCTGACCTACATGCGTAGGTCAAAGATCAAAGCAAGTGACCTACTGACATTGATCAAAGGACTAGCTTTGATCTATGGTTTTACTCACACTGGCCTTCTCCTTCCTCTTTCTATCTTGTCCGATTCCTGAGTGTACAAAAGTTTAAATTTGACCTTGACCTGGTTTTCTCAAGGTTAAAGTCATCATCTCATCTTCATCCCCTTTGCTGCCTGAGTCATGTGCTGTCGTCCGGCTGAAGGTGAGGAGCCGAGCAGATCCACAGCAGCTCTTTGTGAAGCCATGGCAGACGTGGACCTCCAGAACCATCCAGAACCATCCAGAACTACCCAGAACCATCCAGAACTACCCAGAACCATCCAGAACCATCCAGAACTACCCAGAACTACCCAGAACCATCCAGAACCATCCAGAACCATCCAGAACTACCCAGAACTACCCAGAACCATCCAGAACTACCCAGAACCATCCAGAACCATCCAGAACTACCCAGAACCATCCAGAACTACCCAGAACTACCCAGAACCATCCAGAACTACCCAGAACCATCCAGAACCATCCAGAACTACCCAGAACTACCCAGAACCATCCAGAACCATCCAGAACTACCCAGAACTACCCAGAACCATCCAGAACTACCCAGAACCATCCAGAACCAACCAGAACTACCCAGAACAAACCAGAACAACCCAGAACTACCCAGAACCATCCAGAACTACCCAGAACCATCCAGAACCATCCAGAACCATCCAGAACTACCCAGAACTACCCAGAACCATCCAGAACTACCCAGAACTACCCAGAACTACCCAGAACCATCCAGAACTACCCAGAACTATCCAGAACTACCCAGAACCATCCAGAACCATCCAGAACCACCCAGAAGTACCCAGAACTACCCAGAACCATCCAGAACCATCCAGAACAACCCAGAACTACCCAGAACCATCCAGAACTACCCAGAACTACCCAGAAGTACCCAGAACTACCCAGAACTACCCAGAACCATCCAGAACTACCCAGAACTACCCAGAACTACCCAGAAGTACCCAGAACTACCCAGAAGTACCCAGAACTACCCAGAACCATCCAGAACTACCCAGAACTACCCAGAACTACCCAGAAGTACCCAGAACTACCCAGAACTACCCAGAAGTACCCAGAACTACCCAGAACTATCCAGAACCATCCAGAACTACCCAGAACTACCCAGAACCATCCAGAACTACCCAGAACTACCCAGAACTACCCAGAACTACCCAGAACTACCCAGAACTACCCAGAACCATCCAGAACTAACCAGAACTACCCAGAACTACCCAGAAGTACCCAGAACTACCCAGAAGTACCCAGAACTACCCAGAACCATCCAGAACTACCCAGAACTACCCAGAACTACCCAGAACTACCCAGAACTACCCAGAACTACCCAGAAGTACCCAGAACTACCCAGAACTATCCAGAACCATCCAGAACTACCCAGAACTACCCAGAACTACCCAGAAGTACCCAGAAGTATGGCGTTCTGGAGAGGAGGGTGGGCGGAGCCTAGTGGTGCTCCCTGGAGAACCCCCAGCTGCTGACGGATGAGGGCCGAGCGTCTGAAGAACCCCCCTCCTACATCTGTGTCCGGATGGAGATGTTCTGTTCTCCTTTCCTGGTTCTGAACTTTATTATTGAATGCATTTTCAATCATAAAGCTAGTCCTCAACTTACGAACATTCAGAGATACGAACTTTACTGTTTATCGTGATGCTAAAGCTAATGGAGGTAGTGGTAGGGGTGAACTCTGACTCTGACCCACAATAACTCCTCCCTCCTCTCCTCCTTCACTCTAAAGCTAAGCTACATGCTACATGCTACAGTGGATCATCAACAGCTGACTCTGTGGGTGTTCCTTCAAGTATTTTTATTCCAGACCTTCGTTTTAGATTTTCATACATCAAAGGGTTTTTTTGGTGAATTTTATGATCAAATCAATAAAGAATCTTCATGATTCCTCGTTTGTCAACTTGTAACGACTCATTTATAGACCTGAATCTGGAGCCACCAGATGCCCCCTTTGGACTGGCAGTCCCCCCCCCCGCCCCCACAGAACACCCTGTGGAACAAATGGGGAACATCCGTCTGTGCTGGGGGGGTTTACAGGTTGCAGGTGGGCCAAACAAAGCGCCACGGATCTGTTCACGAGTTCTTCATCACCAATCGCTCCCCGGGGAGGAGGAGTAGGAGGGGGGGGGGTGGGGCAGTGGGGGGGTTACTCCGGTTCAGCGCCGCTGGTGAGACTCCAGCATGGAAACTGTGACCGGGAGGCGGGTGGAAACGTCTCGCGGTGACCCTGTGGAACAAACGTCCACTCAGACGGGGGGGTGACGTCAGCTGGTCCCGATGAGCGGGGGCGGGGGGGGCGTGTTGTTGTTGTTGTTGTTCACGAAAAATATTAAAAATTCACGTTAATATCTGAGGAATGTGGATGTAGTTGAACATTTAATAAGATCATGTCGAAAAATACCTGGCGCCACGCCCGGAGTGTCCCCTGCCTCACGCTCCAGCACCCTGTGACCCGCGACAGCAGACTAAAGCGGGTTTAGATGAATGTTTAGATGAATGAATATCAATAAATATCAATAAACCTCGGCTAACGTCGTTAATTGTTTGTTCTTAAAGCAAATAACATAATGATTAATTAATAATCCCTAATTATTAAGTTATTTTCTAAAAGTGATTACGTTACTGACTTCTTCACGCGGTGTAAGTCCAAAAACGATGTAAGTTGAAAAACGATGTAAGTCCAAAAACGATGTAAGTTGAAAAACGATGTAAGTCCAAAAACGATGTAAGTCCAAAAACGATGTAAGTTGAATGAACTCGTCTCCAGACTAAACTGTAAACATTCCAAGTTCCGAACTTTATTCATGAATGTATTTTAATTATATTTGTTAATATGAATCTATTTTAAGCTGATAAAACAATTAAATTTTATTTTTTAAGTTAGAACAAAAAAAACAACACGTCTCTGTCTCGTCGTCACGGGTTGCTATGGGCTAATAACATGATATAATAACATGTAACATGATATTATGTGTTTCAGTGGTTTACTGGTGATTTTAAGGTTTACAGACGTAAAACAGGAAAACGACGCCAACTTTTATCTTATTTTTACGTGTATTTTTTCAGTTCTCGGACGTAGAATCCAGAATCCAAACGACGTCCGTTGACATTTCCTCTTTCAGTTCTGTTCTCCCTCCATCTGATGCTAACTAGCATCCATGCTAGGCTAACGCGGAGCGTGTACTTCCTGTTTCCTGCCTGCTGCTTCCTGTTTGCCGTGACGCTGCGTAGAGAAAGAGCTCCTTCTGCTCGTCTTTTCCACCTGAGCGGCGTGTGTTTGCTCAGCGCTGCGGTCTGAGCGTCATTACCTTCACCCTGGAAATGTTGACTTTCTGCCCCGCTGCCCCCCCCCTTCCCCGGGGAAAAGAAACCTCTCTCTGGCCCCCGGTGAACTGGGTGGACCGCGGTCGGCGTGTGTTTACGATGCTGATGGCGGCGGCGATGATTGCGGCCTATCGCCTTCCACGGCTGCCCCCCCCCCTTCCTTTGACGCACTGAGGAAACGTGTGGATGTGTGTGTGTGTGTGGGGGGGGCCAGGGGGGTTAACCTGATGATGAGGGATAGCGGCGTGCGTGCAGGTGTTTCTGTGTTTGCTCTACGGATTAGCGACGGCAGCTCGGCCGCTTCCTGCCTGAGTAAATAACGCCGAGGTCAGCGCCGACGAGGCCGCTCGTCACGTTAGCATTAGCATCGACGCTAGCAGGCGAGAAAACAGTCGTCAGCATAAAAAATACAGCAATTAGAAAATAATGAGGAAATTATCCGAATTGTACAAAAATGAAAGTAGGCCACGCCCAACTGCAACAGCCTCTGATTGGCTATTTTAAAGAACAGGGGGCGGAGTCTTGACTACCCATCTAGAGTCTTCATCATCATCATCATCTAGACAACAGAGACTTGAGCCAACTTGTGTTCGATTGGTCGCCAGCTGAACGAGGGTTTACATCAAGGTCAAGGTCACGTGGTTGACCTCTGACCCGGACGTGAAAACCTTCATCTGTGTCTTTAGGCGTCACATGACCAGGCTGACATGACTTACAGATGACTTACAGCCTGACTTACAGCTAGCTTCACTCCTCTCGCCCTCCATCTTAATTGCCTCCTGTCTCCCTCACCTGTGTGACCCCGCTCCCCCTCCGTCCGCCCCCCTCCTCTCTCAGCACACGGCGCTGGTGCTAGCTGGCGTGCTAACGCTAGCGTTTATTTTCTCAGGGATTGGTTTCTGGCGCTCGCTGCCAGAGACAATATTGTGCTGGAAGCGTAGCGGCGTTAGCTTCAGATGCTCACAGAGAGCAGATTGTGTGTAAGCGGCGGCGCTAATGAAACGCGGGGGGGGGGGAGCTGCTCAATCACTAATAATTACCCCCCCATTCACCCCTCCCGCCCCCCCGTCCAGGTGATTTCCTACCGCCGCTCTCATTTATCTTCCCCGCCTTTGATTTCAACGTGACATTCATTTCACGCTCGTACCCCTGCCCCCTCCCCCCCCCCCGCCCGTCGCCGCGGCGTCAAGGCCGGCCTTTCATTGGCGGCCGGGAGCCTCTAAACGGCCTCTTATGCTCTGCCCCGCGGCATTCTGGGAGCCGGCGGGACAAGAGGCGCTCAGCGCGGAGCAAATGATGATGGATCTGTTCTGGCTGGAGTTACCCAGAATCCTCCGGGGTCAGGCGACGGCGGACAGACTTGTTGTGGAACAGCAGGGGTTAAACACAGGTCAAAGGTCATGAAGAGTTCATTGATGAGATTAGATTAGATAATCCTGAGTCAGGCTCTGATTTCATCCAACCAACTCAACTTTAGAGTCTGAAGCCACGCCCACCAGCTGATCAGTGTAGCTAGTTAGCATAGCGGCTATATGCTAATCTGCTGAGGTGTCATCCTGGGGACGACACCGCCCACACTGAAGGCCACGCCCTGATGATGCAATCCATCCAATTAGGATGGATGGATGGATGATGGATGGATGGATGAATGGATGATGGATGGATGATGGAAGGATGGATGGATGGATGGATGAATGATGGATGAATGATGGATGGATGATGGATGGATGAATGGGTGATGGATGGATGATGGATGGATGGATGGATGAATGATGGATGGATGATGGATGGATGAATGGATGAATGGATGAATGGATGCTGGATGGATGGATGGATGAATGATGGATGGATGATGGATGGATGAATGGATGATGGATGGATGATGGAAGGATGGATGGATGATGGATGGATGATGGAAGGATGGATGATAGATGGATGATGGAAGGATGGATGGATGGATGGATGATAGATGGATGATGGAAGGATGGATGGATGATGGATGATGGATGAATGGATGAATGGATGCTGGATGGATGGATGGATGAATGATGGATGGATGAATGGATGATGGATGGATGATGGAAGGATGGATGGATGATGGATGGATGATGGAAGGATGGATGATAGATGGATGATGGAAGGATGGATGGATGGATGGATGATAGATGGATGATGGAAGGATGGATGGATGATGGATGGATGATGGAAGGATGGATGGATGATGGATGGATGGATGATAGATGGATGATGGAAGGATGGATGATGTAGGGATTATGGATGGATGATGGATGGATGGATGATGGATGGATGGATGATGGATGGATGGATGGATGATGGATGGATGGATGATGTATGGATGGATGGATGGATGATGGATGGATGATGGATGGATGATGGATGGATGATGGATGGATGATGGATGGATGGATGAATGGATGGATGGATGATGGATGGATGGATGATGGATGGATGGATGATGGATGGATGGATGGATGGATGATGCATGGATGGATGATGGATGGATGGATGGATGATGTATGGATGGATGATGTATGGATGGATGATGTATGGATGGATGATGGATGGATGGATGAATGATGGATGGATGGATGATAGATGGATGATGGAAGGATGAATGGATGATGGAGGAATGATGGATAGATGATGGATGGATGATGGATGGATGGATGGATGGATGGATGGATGATGGATGGATGGATGGATGATGGATGGATGGATGGATGGATGGATGGATGAATGATGGATGGATGGATGATGGATGGATGATGGATGTATGGATGGATGATGTATGGATGGATGATGGATATGGATGGATGATGGATGGATGGATGGATGGATGGATGGATGGATGGATGGATGGATGGATGGATGATGGATGGATTGATGATGGATGATGGATGGATGATGGAGGATGATGGATGATGGAGTGGATGGATGATGGATGGTGATGGATGGATGATGGATGATGGATGGAGATGGATGGATGGATGATGATGGATGATGGAATGGATGGATGGATGGATGATGGATGGATGATGGAGGATGATGGATGGAATGATGGATGGATGGATGGATGGATTGGATGGATGATGATGGTTATGGATGGATGGATGATGGATGATGGATGGATGATGGATGGATGATGGAGGAATGATGGATGAGGTGGATGATGGTGGATGATGATGGAGGAATGATGGATGGATGATGAGGATGGATGATGGATGGATGATGGAGGATGATGGATGGATGATTGGATGGGATGATGGATGGAATGGATGGATGATGGATGGATGATGGATGATGGATGGAATGATGGATGGATGATGGATGGATGATGGAGGATGGATGGATGATGGATGGATGATGGAGGAATGATGGATGGATGGATGATGATGGATGGATGATGGATGGATGATGGAGGAATGATGGATGGATGGATGGATGGATGATGGATGGATGATGGATGGATGATGGATGGATGGATGATGGATGGATGATGGAGGAATGATGGATGGATGGATAATGGAGGAATGATGGATGGATGATGGATGGATGGATGGATGGATGGATGATGGATGGATGATGGAGGAATGATGGATGGATGATGGATGGATGATGGAGGAATGATGGATGGATGGATGGATGGATGGATGGATGATGGATGGTTGGCGTCCGTTCATCCATCCTTTATTTAATAAGTTTTGTGAAAAACCAAACAAACTGAAACTGATTCAAAGTAAAAAAACTTTTATTTTAAAAATGTTTTTCTGAGCTTTTATTGTGAAACTGACGTCATGAACTCCACAAGTGTTTCCTGCTTCCTTCTTCCGGCTCTCAGACTTCCTGTTCCTGTTGAATCTGTGGAAGCAGAGCGCCCCCTGCTGGCTTCTCCAACTTCAGCTCCTCCTACCGGAGGGGGCGTGACGAGCTGAGGCTGTGACGTCACGTCTGACGTAAACGTCTCTGTATTATGGTCGATGAACAGAAACCTTAAGATTTTAATACAACATTATTTTTTCTATTCAATAATAATGAAAAAATTTTGATAATATTTTAAACCTATGTTTTGTTTGACGTTTTATTAAACAATATGTAGTATTTGTGATTACTTATAATCAATAATCTGAAATTCTTTAAGTACAATGAATGCATGAATGTTAGTTTTTCCCTGTTGTATTTCTGCTTTTGCTTCCGTAAATGAATCCATCCACATCCTGCTGTAGTGTCTGTCAGCGACCAGCAGGAGGCGCCACAACATCATCAGAAAAGTCCTTTTACTTTTCCTGTTCTTGTGATCATCGGTTTAAACTCGTGACGTCACTGCTGCGTGTTACCGTTTGACGGTTTGATCTTATTTGATCAGAAAGCCCTCTTCTTTGGCTGGGGGGTGTTTAGGTAATCAATATTCGATGGAACCCCCCCCCCCCCACTGCCTGCTGCTGATTCCACACCTGACTGCTCTCACCTGAGGAGGGGGGGTTATCAGCTCCAGCCCCAAACATGGAAGTCAACAATTTAATGCATGTGTTAATGCTGTGTGACATCAGAGCTCTGACGTGGGGGGAGGGGAACCACTGGAAGCTCCAGTTTCCTCTTTACGAGCCTCACAAAACACCCACAATTCCCCTGTGATGTCATCCGCCGGCGTGAACGAAGGGGGGGAAGTGACTTCAGACGCGGCTGGAGGTTTCCACTGATGTCTGAGGACTTTTACCACTTCCTGTTAACGTGGTTATTTTCATTTCAAAGCTATTAATACACAGATTGTTTACCAATGAATGAACGACAATAAAATGAAACGTTAACAGGGGGCGGGGCCAGTTTAACAGGGGCGGGGCCAGTTTCCTCCAGTCACACACCTGGAGCTTTACAGTAAAACAGGTCACAACAATCAGTGACTGCAGTGAGGTCATAGGTTCTGACCCCTGACATTAATGCATAAGTTGAACTTCAGGAATTTCCTGAATGTTATTATGGTGTGTTTTTACCCATGATGCCTTTCTCTCTCTCTCTCTGCTATCTGCTCTTATCTCTCTGTTATCTCTGTCTGTCTTTATTTTATGACTCGCAGCAGAAAATGAGCCTTCATTAACATACTTCACACACACACACACACACACACACACACACACACACACACACACACACACACACACACACACACACACACACACACACACACACACACACACACACACACACACCAGAGGTTTACTTCCTCCACTCAGACGGAATCTCCCCTGAGGTTCCTGTTTTGTGTCCTGGGGGGAACCAGAAGTTCTCTGTAGTGAAAGTCATCTGGAAACGAGACATGATGGGGGGGGGGAAAGAGGAGGTGGGGAGGGAAAGTGAAATCAGGAAAACACAGAAATATTTTACCGGAAGATGACATCAGCAGCAGAATTTCCATGAAGCGGCGCAGAAACCAGTTTCCCTTCTGGGAGCAGCACCCAGAAGGGTGAACGGTTGTGATCCAAACATCTAACTAACATTTACCATCAGAAGTTATGACAAAATAAAAGTCATGTGACCTTTCAGGTGAACTTATCTCCCTGCTCTGGGGGAACAATCAGCGTTTAATGCACTTACCACACACTGGGGCAGATAAGATAAGAGCATGTGGCTAACGGCGACGGCTCGCTGTAAAATCAGCCGTGACAGTTTTGTTATCTTCTGATTAATGAAGACAAACACGAGCAGATGTCGTCCGCAGGCGTTCCTGAAGTCACGGGTCCTTCACATGTAAATGTTCATCACACACTCAGATGGCCTCGTCTGAGTCAACGGCTCCACGCCGAAATAAAGATTTGATGGACTTTTCCTAGTTGTTACTGTTTTCGTGTTGCTTCCCTCTTTTAATCGTGACCTGTTTTTATCTTATTCAATAAATTTAAATGACAAATTTTGTTACTACATATATGTTAAGTTTTTAGAAGAAAATACCTTCACAGCACATAATTATGTGGAATAAAAAAAAATTGAGATTACGAAAAAGAAGCATAAGACCTGAATTACAACAAGGAACATTTACTAAAGATCTGCTTTTAATTAAAAATGTGTTAGAATTTTCTTCCAGCATTGCTTTTAAGACATTTCGTTTTTTTCTTACAGATGTTCATACCATGACAGCTTAACATTATTTTTACATTTTTTTATTTATGTGATGCAAAATCAATATTTTGCAAATAAACACTACAAATAATTCGATGCATTTCATGATGAAACAAGTTCAACAAGTAAGCAGTGTAAACGCTAAATTATATAGTTTTTAAAAAGTTATTTAGTTTGACTGCTCTTTTACGGTGCTTTTATTTTGAAAACATGCCCGGCTGTGATTGGCTTCCAACGGTGACGCGTAGCGAGGCAGAGGGCGGGGCCAACCTGTTGAACGAGAGGAGTCTTTACCGTAAGTTATGGAGAAGGTGGCGTGCTGACGTCACGACTCGACGCTGATTGGTGGAGAGTTGGGGCAGAGCGAGCGCGTTCGGAAATATAGAGCGGAGCAGCGGCACGAGCCTCAGTGGAGCCGAGCATCACCGGAGAAGGACGAACGGCGGACAGTGAACCCGCGACCCGCTGTGTTGGATTAAACCGGGACGGAACCGAAGAAGAACCGGAGCAGTGACGTCACCGAACCGTTTTTCAGCCCTAGCCCGACGTTAGCGCTAGCTTACCGGACAAACATGCTCAAGCAGCTCTGCCTCGTGCTGCTCCTGTCCGCCTCCGCGGCTCCGGAGTCGGTAAGTCGTTTTATTCACTTCATCACGGACGTTAAATTAAATTAAACCGGACGTTTGAAAAGTTCTGTAAAGTCACGCGCCATTTGCGGCAACTTTTGATGTTAGCCTGGGGGAAGTGAGGTGTTAGCATTTAGCAGTGATTTAACAACCATTTATAGTTTGGGTTGGAACTCCGTTTGGTAGTCCGTTTGTGATGGTGTTGTTAGCCGACTAGCTTCTTAGCGTGTGTGTGTGTGTGTGTGTGTGTGTGTGTGTGTGTGTGTGTGTGTGTGTGTGTGTGTGTGTGTGTGAGGCGCACTGGCATCTCCAGACCCCTGCTATTATCCAGCGTGGGGCCCCTCTGGGGGGGCTCCAGCCGCTGACGGGTCAATCAGCGGGGCATGTTTACATGAATGACCTGAGATGATTATCTAAGCCTGTCTTTAACCCCCCTCCCACCCCCCCTCCTCGTTGGTCCAGTGTTTCTTCAAAGGGTCCCTGAATTCCACTAGTTTGAAGAAACTTTATTTAAACCAAAGCAGCGCTTTAGATGTTTTCTGTCTAGCTTGAACTTTTCTTCTGGAGGTTTTCTGACTTTATCCGCTTCATTTATTTTTTTTAATGGGTGTGACTTATCCCCAATTAGCAGAAAAAAAGCAAATCCTCCTATTTATGTTTTTTTTCTACGTCATCTCAGTTTGTTTTTTTTAATCCTCGATCAGTTCTGCTCCTTGAGCTGAGTTCTTTCCTTAATTCAACAGGAACATCCTGACCGGGCATTCCCGAAGGGAATTAGTCAATTAGAGCTGCATTGACATAATGTGCAACACAAGATGTAGAGTGTGTCGAAGTAAAGAAAATCTGAAGCCTTTTTTATTTAAAAAGGACTTCAGATTTTAAATATGTACTTAAATACAAATTTTTATTTAAATTTTTATCTAAAAAAGACTTTTCTGATTTTAAATAAAAATAGGAATTAATAAGAATTCTATGTTTTCTGGAATGTTATGGATAAAGGAAAGGAGTGCAGTACCACCATCAACCTGTGGGGGGCGGTGTGGCAGTGTTTGCATTATTAAAACTATAAACGCATTATGAAGAAACAAACGTCATCCACGTATTGCGACGCATTCAGTCACATGCTTTTAACACTTTGTTGTATTTGTCAGTTGTTGTTGTTTTGCCCTCTTGTGGCGAACATAAATGAAAGAATTTCAAACATCTGTTTTCATGTAGCGCAGGATTAGAACAGCATCGAGGTTAACAACACAGATGCCACCCACACACACAAACAATGCCCCCCCTCATCCCCTGTTAGCCCAGTTGGTCTGCACAAATGGTTGGGTCAGGATTAGCATGTAGCATGTAGCAGTGCTTCCACCTCTCCTTTAATATCTGTTACATTCCTCAACCCCCCTCTTATCCCCCCAACTTTTTTGATTTCCCCTCTGGAATTTGACCTTTGTTCACCTTGACCAGTCCTCTTGGGGATTTTGCACACTTGGAGGGACCTGAATAGGGCCCCGGGGCCTTTTCAGGAGGGACACTCTGTCCTCTAGCCTAGCATGGACACCCACAGCTCTGTTAGCCTTCGGGCTCCCTCACCCGTTCCCCCGTTCCTTCACCCGTTCCCTCACCCGTTCCCTCACCCGTTCCCTCACCCGTTCCCTCACCCGTTCCTTCACCCGTTCCTTCACCCGTTCCTTCACCCGTTCCCTCACCCGTTCCCTCACCCGTTCCTTCACCCGTTCCCTCACCCGTTCCCTCACCCGTTCCCTCACCCGTTCCCCCGTTCCCTCACCCGTTCCCCCGTTCCCTCACCCGTTCCCCCGTTCCTTCACCCGTTCCCCCGTTCCTTCACCCGTTCCTTCACCCGTTCCTTCACCCGTTCCTTCACCCGTTCCCTCACCCGTTCCCTCACCCGTTCCCTCACCCGTTCCCTCACCCGTTCCCTCACCCGTTCCCTCACCCGTTCCCCCGTTCCCTCACCCGTTCCCCCGTTCCCTCACCCGTTCCCCCGTTCCTTCACCCGTTCCTTCACCCGTTCCCTCACCCGTTCCCTCACCCGTTCCTTCACCCGTTCCTTCACCCGTTCCCCCGTTCCTTCACTCGTTCCCTCACCCGTTCCTTCACCCGTTCCTTCACCCGTTCCTTCACCCGTTCCTTCACCCGTTCCCCCGTTCCCTCACCCGTTCCCTCACCCGTTCCCTCACCCGTTCCCTCACCCGTTCCTTCACCCGTTCCTTCACCCGTTCCTTCACCCGTTCCCCCGTTCCTTCACCCGTTCCCTCACCCGTTCCCTCACCCGTTCCTTCACCCGTTCCTTCACCCGTTCCTTCACCCGTTCCCCCGTTCCTTCACCCGTTCCCTCACCCGTTCCTTCACCCGTTCCTTCACCCGTTCCCCCGTTCCTTCACCCGTTCCCTCACCCGTTCCCTCACCCGTTCCCCCGTTCCCTCACCCGTTCCCCCGTTCCCTCACCCGTTCCCCCGTTCCCTCACCCGTTCCCCCGTTCCCTCTCCCGTTCCCCCGTTCCTTCACCCGTTCCTTCACCCGTTCCTTCACCCGTTCCTTCACCCGTTCCTTCACCCGTTCCTTCACCCGTTCCTTCACCCGTTCCCTCACCCGTTCCTTCACCCGTTCCCCCGTTCCTTCACCCGTTCCCCCGTTCCCTCACCCGTTCCCCCGTTCCCTCACCCGTTCCCCCGTTCCCTCACCCGTTCCCCCGTTCCCTCACCCGTTCCCCCGTTCCCTCACCCGTTCCTTCACCCGTTCCCTCACCCGTTCCTTCACCCGTTCCCCCGTTCCTTCACCCGTTCCCTCACCCGTTCCCCCGTTCCCTCACCCGTTCCCCCGTTCCCTCAACCGTTCCCCCGTTCCCTCACCCGTTCCCCCGTTCCCTCACCCGTTCCCCCGTTCCCTCACCCGTTCCCCCGTTCCCTCACCCGTTCCCTCACCCGTTCCCTCACCATTTCGTATCTATTGTCCGTCCTGATTGGACGTCGTTGGTGTCTCCCTCTCTTTGATGAACACTTAGCCTCGACCCCCCCAACCTTTTCTTCTGCCCCGCTGGGGTCGTCATTGGGGGGCTTTGGGGCCAATCGATAACAATGTCCCTTCTCCTGACAATAGAGCGTTCCTGAATGCAGACGAGGTTTTTTAGAGCTTCAGGCACGACTGGAATGTTTTTTTATTTATCAATGGAGAAAGTTTGAGGAACTGATCGATCGGTGATTTACCTCCTGATATCAGAACATGGCTGCGGTTGGATCTCATCCACAGACCGTTGGAGCTTTTTTTGGGGGGGGAGCATATTTGACAATCCAACGCACTTTAAGTGCTTTTGTTTAATTAGCAAATGTGGCGCCTCCTGTGGTTTAATCTGGGATTAAAAAAATCCCCTTTTTACCTGGAGATAATCCACGTCACACAACAAACTCCAGTCCCTTATTTTGTCCGTTCCTGGAATGTTTTATTTATTTATTTTTTTGGAGGGCGGGGGGTTTGTGAAAAGGGGCGGCGTGATAAATGGTAACGCTGGGATGTAATAATGGTTCCTGTCCGCTGGCCTATGAAATCCCTCTGGGCTGGAATGTTGGCAGCAGAGAGGAGGTTTTGTCCTTCCTGCCTGACGGAGAACCCGACCCCCCCCCTCCCTTTAACCACCACATATTCTGGCAGTAGCAGCGGCGACGATGTGAATGCATGTGGGGCAGAAGTCAACCATAATGCCCCCCTCCCCTGGTTAAATCACTTTATCCACTTCTATTTTATTTTTCCTCTTGCATCCAAACCGAGCCCCAGAATCAATCGATCGATCCATGATTTAACGTGATCGTGGATCTCAACATTGCGTGAAATGGGTCACAGAATCTGATCGGTGGTTGGAGGCAGATGTCTCTGTTTGATCGCTGATGCTGATGAACAATCAATACGAATCCAGGGGGGCTTTTATTATAAAGAGAATAAAACTGGGAGGAAGTCGTCCCTTGTTTTTTTGGTGTTTTTGATTCTTCCAGCTGCTCTGAAGTTAACTTCCTGTTTGGAGAAGTCACTTTTGGTCAACCTGAGAAGAGTCTGAGCCATACAGGTGTTAACGTTTTAAATTTGGCCAATGGCAGCTTCTTATTTCCTGTGACAGCCTGGGAAACTTGAGCCTCCACCCCCCCAAAGTCTGGGAGCTGCAGCGGTTCAGAGGAGGACCAGTAAAAACCCAGAGGCCGCGGTGGGACGTGGAACATGATCC
Organism: Antennarius maculatus; assembly: GCA_013358685.1. NCBI lineage: Eukaryota > Metazoa > Chordata > Actinopteri > Lophiiformes > Antennariidae > Antennarius > Antennarius maculatus. The sequence goes on along the minus strand of CM023609.1, from coordinate 27,015,053 downwards.
CGGCTGTGTTTCCATTGGGAAATGTCGGAGCGAGCGCCCCCCCCCCCTGGGGGTGGGGGGGTTGATGTCGTACCGGGACGGCCTGTCGTCCTGACAGATGGTTGTTCCAGGCCCGGAGCCAGGATCCCAGCGCTCGGCGGCGCTCCAGATGCATCTGATGTGAAAATTGGAGGGCGTGAGCTCAGAGCCGATTCAAGCGCTCCACCCTGCAGCTGGGCGACCAAATCAAACGTCCCCCCCAGTGTTGCTTTAACGCGTCCGACGATGACGTGATGGAACCCGTCGGTCCGCCGTTGGTTTGCTCTTTGCAAAGGTTTCATCCTGACAGAAATGCGTCACAAACCACAAATTAGCACCTTTTTAGGATCGTGTAACGTACGTGTAAAGTTCTGAACGGCGTCCGTGTGCGCCGAGGCTTTGGCTCGAGGCACGGCGCAGGAATGTGCAGGCTGACGGCGGCCAAACCGGCGTCCGCGAGTCCGACCCACGGAGATGCATTCCTGGGTCGGCTGCGGTTCTGGTTCTACAAAGCTTAAGGGATCATCAGCCAGAACGTTTTCCTGCTATTATCTTAATGACTGACTGTTTTGGGTCCAGTGCGTTTGTGATGCTAGTCATCACGACGGACGCCGGTGAAGGTTAACCACCAACGGGAAGAACGCCTCCAGTTAATCAGTGTCTGAAAGGGAAACGAACTCCAGCCGGGGTTTAAATTCCTCGTTATTGTAACGTTAAACTGAAGATCCAGGCGTTTATTGAGGCGTTGATTCATCCTGGACGGGTATTTCCTGTCTTTTCCTTCTCATTTCCTGCCACTTGAAGCTTCAAGCCGATCTTTCATCAGATAATAGCTCTTCAGTAGCGTCGTTAAATCTGGGGTGCGTTTGTTCTGTTCGCCTGGGGGGCCGACAGCAAACGGTTAAGACATGAGACCAGAACGTCTCCTGCCGGCGATGAGGGCGCCATCGGTGGGAGGAAGCGACCGCTAACGGCCGTGGCGATAAGAACACGGATGTCCAGTCATCAGAACTCAATCAGGCTCATCTCTGGAGCGTCTGCTGCCCAGCTGCCCTCGCCCTTATCTCCAACGCGCCGCAGATGAACAACAAGCTTAGTTGAACGCTAACCGCTGCTCTCTGTACTGAGAAATGTTTGTCTTTGTGATGAAGAACCAGCGTGAAGGAGAGTTCTGTCATCGTCCAGGTCCAGCATCGGTTCTTGGCCTATGTTTTCCTGGGAAAACGTAGGCCAAGTTGCTGTTGGCGAACGTCTGACCAGCTTTCAGAACGTCGGCGATCTGTTTCCATTCCTGACGCTGTGAAAACACAAGCGTTGAGATCCTCTGTTTGCAGATGACTTCTGATACTTCATGGAACCTTGTTGACCCGCATCGCGAGTCGATGGCGGTCAGCGGTGACGTCACTCCTGCCAGAAATGCCGTTCGGACAGTTTGTGGGACGTCTGCGTGAACCAGCCGGGGTTCAAGTTGTTGGGGTCCAGTTGTTTTAAAATTAGAGCTTTATCGTGCCTCATTGTCAACCAATCGCAGCGCTCGTATGCGAGTTAAACCAAAGCCACGGCTTTACGCTGTAAAGTCCAGTCCTTGAACTCCCGTGAAGGTTCATCTCATGTTATGTGGCGTTACATCACGGGTCACGAGTGCATCTCGCAAACAGATCAGGCGACACAATAAATGGTGCGAATCCGACCGGCTCAAGTGTCACCTGGCGGCCAGGGGGGAGGAGAAACGGTACGGTGAAGGAAGGGAGGTGGAGCAATCTTTTTAAAACCACGTCTTCCACTTTCTAGCATCAAATCAGAGGTTAGAAGGCAGCGATCGTTTGGTTTTTCTTGGCGAGGTCAAGAGACCCCGGACGTGACAAAGAACCAGGAAGTGCATTCCTGCACGCTGGCGTTCCTTTTCTGCCCTTTCACTCGGGGTTCCTCCTCCGCCGCCGTGTGAATGGACCAGATGCCTCTCCCCCGTGTGGGCAGATGGACGGATTGTTTCCCCAGTTTAATGAAGGGAGGCGGCCGGAGGCTTATCCCCCGGTTACCTTGGGTCATTGATACGCTCTCAAGGAGTCCACCGCCATTGTCTGGCGTCAATGGAAGGGACGGCCTGAAGGCCGGGTGGCAGGCGCTTTGACGGACTGCCTTTCAGGGAAAGTGGACAATTGGAGGACCAGAAAGTTTTTGGGAACTTCCACACTAAGAGTCCAGATGAACGAGCAGGGGAAGAGACCAGAGGTTGGACCGACCCCTGGTTGTTCCCAAAGAAGTCCCCCGACATTTAGAAGGACGAGGAACGGTCCACGAAGGAACTTCAGACAGTTTCATGACTTAATACTGAAAGGTTTTTTTGGGTGGGGGGGGGGGGTGTCAAGAGTCCTGAGAGAGGTGGGGACCAATCAGATCAAAGACTGGGCTGTTTAATAAGTCACCCGATTGTTCATTGGCTGCTTCAAGTGTTTGTTCTGGAAGACTTGTAGTCCAGAAATGTCAGATCGACTTTCACGATGAACACGTTTCCAACCGGAGCCAAAGCGAGTCAGGTCGGCACCGCGTCCCGGTCCTGAGGCACCGCGTCCCGGTCCTGAGGCACCGCGTCCCGGTCCTGAGGCACCGCGTCCAGTTCCTGAGGCACCGCGTCCCGGTCCTGAGGCACCGCGTACGGTCCTGAGGCACCGCGTCCCGGTCCTGAGGCACCGCGTCCCGGTCCTGAGGCACCGCGTCCCGGTCCTGAGGCACCGCGTCCCGGTCCTGAGGCACCGCGTCCCGGTCCTGAGGCATCGCGTCCCGGTCCTGAGGCGAGGTCACCAGGGTCTCGACGACGAGATGCTCATTGGCCGTGTCGTTGCCGCGTTCGCTTTAGAATCGTTTCTGTACGTCGGAACAAAAGGCGGAACTGGACGTGGACCGCTGCCACAAGAGGAATCATTACCCCCCCCCTCCTGTCCATTAAAGCTGTTTGCTTTGGCGCGGCGCCACGTCCGGCTACAGATTAGCCGTCCCGCGTCAGGTGGAACCAGTGAGGCTGCAGCTCCTCTGATTGGACGACAGGCAGGAGAAACAAAGCGTTCTCATATCCTGTTTCGTCGACCGGCTGTGGTTGTTGTCGGGGCGTCGGACCGACGTTGGGGGACGTCCCACTGAATCAGTCTCTCTCTCACACACACACACACACACACACACCTGTTCCCGTGGTGGTGTTGTAACATCACCATGTGAGAGCTAATTTCCCTGTTGCCATGGTTACAGAGCCACTGGTCAGACTGGTTTCCTGACTGGGAACAGAAGTGGGCGATCTGGGTTCTTGATGCTCCAGATTATTAAACCACTAAACAACATGCAGATGATGTTTATTCTCAAAGAAATAAGGATTATTGTTGTTGTTGTTGTTGTTATTATTATGAACAAATGAATTAACGATCAGAAATATGAAGCATCAGATTTGTTTTTTTAAAAAAAAACCTCACGTGTTTCCGTCCAGAAACTTGGACATTCCAGCCGGAGCGACGGGAACGTCGTTCGTGTCGGACTGAACGTCCTGAACTGACTCAGACCCTCTGACTCACGAGTCACTGGAATGACTCGTGATTCCTGTGGGGTGACTCAGCGGGCCTGTTGCAGCTCGCAGGTCCAAAGTTCTGGATTCAAACGCAACACGTTGCTCTGAAGCTAAAGTTGGCGTGTTTGCAGCCGGCAAAGAGGCTAAAGTTAGCATGTCTTTGGCCAGTACTGGAGCTACATACAAAGCTAGTATCTTGATGATGGTGTATTTTTGTTAGCGTTAGCATCAACCTGCAGCTAGCAGCTGGGTCGTAACTTAGAAACCTGAGGTTCACTGATGTTTATCAACATGGGAGCAGCAGAGCTAACGTTGCTAACTAGTGATGTAACTGGCCTGATCTGAGTCATGTGACCCGCCCCAGCAGGTGAGGGAGATGGAGACGTGGATGCCCATGAGGAGCTCGCAGGAAGCCGCCCTGCTGACGCGCCGGGACGACCTGGAGGCGTCGGGCTCCGACTTCGGCTTCACGGACGACGGCGAGGACGACGAAGACTACTACACCGACACGCTTTACGACGACGAAGACTCCTACGATTACTTCTCCGGATCCGGCGACGGAGGTGGGTTGCCACTTAGACGCCCGTCGGTTATCGATAATCAAAAATAATCAAAAATGCAGCGTCAGATTAACGAGAATGTCCTCCACAGTTGCCACGGTGACGAGCCCCCCTCCTCCTCGTCGCCCCGACATCAATGACAACAAGATCCCGGAGGCGGCGGCGCCGCCGGCGTGGCCGACCGTGGACGAGGCGGATGCCGTCCGGAACGCCAACGAGATCCCGCCCCTGAGGAAGGAGGCCACGCCCAGCGGCGAGCAGCCGTCCAACGTCCTGATGGCCCACGCCAGCGAGGACAGCATCTTCAGCAAGACAGAGGTCCTGGCAGGTGAGTGGACGCTCGCCACGGGGGCGGGGCTGTTTCCTCTTCTCCTGCTGCCTTGCCTTTCCTGACTCCTCCTCTTCCTCCTCTAACCCCGCCTCTCGTCTCCAGCTCTGATCGCCGGCGGCGCCGTGGGCCTGATGTTCGCCGTCCTCCTCATCCTCCTCCTCATCTACTGCATGAAGAAGAAGGACGAGGGCAGCTACGACCTGGGGAAGAAGCCCATCTACAAGAAAGCCCCCACCACGGAGATCTACGCGTAGACCCCCCCACAAACACACCCCTCCCCTTCTAAATCGGATCAGTGCCTCATCACCACACCTCTTCCTCCTCCTCCTCATCTTCAGTGGAGCGGCGCTCTGATCGGAATCAGGAGAGAAGCCCCCGACGACACCTTTGATTGACTCCGCCTCCTCCCTGATGTATGCTAACGTTATTGGTGCTCAACCAATCAGAGGCTTTGTTGTCCCCTCTCTCTGAAAAGGAGCAGTGGGATTGGACGATTTCGGCCACGGCTCACGGCCTTCATCTCGTCTTTGTTTTTATAATATTTTTTTGTTTGTCCTCCGTCCTCCTGTCCCCTCCCTCCTGTTGAAGCGCTAACGCTGTGCTAACGCTGTGCTGACGCCGTGCTAACGCTGTGCTGACGCCGTGCTAACGCCGTGCTAACGGCTAAGGTTTCGTCTCGGTCCACATTTCCAGTCCAGTTTATTTATTTTCCTTCTGTCCTCCATCGGAAGCGGTTTCTGGTTACTGTAGCAAAATGCCTTTTTGTGAAAAGATTTATTTGCGTTTAGAAAAATCACTCCTTATTTTGCGATTTTGTTTTTGTTTTTTTTAACTGTTGTTTACCTCCCATCGCCGTGGGAAACGTCGGAGTCGTTGTTGCTCCGTCCGTCATTCCCATCCGGACTCAATCGGACGCGTCGCTTCACGCGTTTCAGGTACGAATGAAACCGACCTCGTGGTGCGTTCAGGTTCGCGCGGGGAAAGTCCCCCCCCACCCGCCACCCACACACCCCCGCTAGCTTTGTAGCTGCGTGTTAGCGTAGATAATAATTACCGCCGTGCCTTCAGGGTTTGTTTTTCTCCGCTGGAGTTGAACCAACAAGCTCCTACAAGGTGACGCGCCCACATTCCTCAGCCCGCTCATGTGTGAAGCCGCTTAGCCTAGCTTAGCTTAGCATAACGGCTGTCAGTCGATGCCAAACGGAACTGGTGAGAGGAAGATAATTTAAAGGCATCAAAAACTCCCCAGATTAGATTTAACCGTTAAGATGGTGGAAGTAGGAGGGGCTAAAGTTCTAAAACGGTCCTAAATCCAGTCCAGAGGAATCAAAGTCGACAAAAGCTATTTAGAAGTTCTAAACCTTCTGAAACGGGTCTTAAAAATCTAAATCTACTCGAGTATTTGTGAGTCTTTTTCTCACAGGAAGTGACGGATGTTGGAGTTTCTGCCTCCGGCCAATAGGGGGCGGTGTTGTCTTCGTTCACAGCTCTGAGCCAATGTAGCAATAAAAATTGAATCACCTTTTTTCATATCGATACAAACGATTCTCGAAAATGCAAAGAACGCTTGTTTTGCTAACACTAATTAGCATTTTTTTGTTTTTATCTGTACGACACGTGAAAATCATGAAAAAATGTCCTTCTCCTGAATCGCGTTTTTAAGCTTATTTGACATGTTGATTAGTGCTAGCTACACTCAGACTAAGTTAAGATAAGCTAAGCTAACTAGCTTCACGTTTACAGACTCTGACTCACAAACGTTTCTGTTCCGGTAAATGTTGACTGAAACTTTTACGATCTGTAAACGGTACTTTAACAAAAAAAAAAAAAAAAAATCATGTGATTGCGTCAGTTTTTATTTGGGGGCGGGCCTTAGAGTGCCATGATGTCCTGCTATGACCTACGAGGCTTTGTACATAAAGTTAGATTGACAACAAACAAACTCGGTACTCGGCTGAATTCTGGCAACAAAAATATCAACCAAATATTTAAAAGCCAAATTGTTCTTCCTGTTTTGTGTGTTTTTCCCAGCAGTAACGTGATTTCATGTAAATGAGTTTTGATACTACCGATGCTAACACTAACTAGCCTCCTCGTTCTCCAGTGTTTTGTTTTTTTTCTTTCCCGTAGATCAACTTTTGTATTAATTTAACTGTCAAATTATTTTATTGCCTTCTTTCAGGTCGGGGTGTTTCCCCCTTTTTAAGATGTTGTACATGTGATTTTAAAGTTTTATATTCACTAGTTCCAGATTTTCAGAGGCAAATAGTTTTGAAACTTTTTATTTTGTAAGAGTTTCTATTATCTTTTTAGAGTGTTTTTTTTTTTTTGTTTGTTTGCTTTTGTATTTATGTGTTGTGTTCTAGAAGGATCGCTCATGTGGTTGGTGTTCAGGGGACGTCGTTGCTGGCGAGCCGTGTTGTCGGGATCAGACCCGGGTCGATTCCCGGCGCCAAACTGCGATCAGTTTGACCTGGGGTTCCAAACCCCATTAAAGCGCTGCGGATTGAGCGGTTAAAGCTCCGAATCGTTTCCGGTGGCTCTGCTCGGGTCTGGTCGGAACATGGCGAGAAAGTTCTGCTGCTTAATGTCACATGTGAATCACCGACGGACTGGAGAACCAATGAATGGTTGGTTCTACCCACAGGTTCTGATTATTATTGGAAATAAAGCTATTTTTATGCACATTAACATTTTAAACAATGTCTTTGTGTCATTTTTCTGTCTTTCATATATAAAATGAAGTTTAAGAGAATCTAAAGTGTCCATCCGGAGCATGTTGGGTGTTAGCATGTTAGGTGTTAGCATATGTTTCTAAACAACTTGGGTTTTATTGGTTTAAAATGTTAGCTTTACATGTTGGCTGCTACATGTTTCACAATAAAATCCACTTCCTGTTTGACGCCTTTTATCTGACAGAGATGCTAGCATTAGCATTAGCATTAGCTGTAACTGATTTAATTCTACATTTCCAGGCCTTCCATCACGTGGGATCACATCATTGCTGTTAGCGTGACTCCTGCTAATCGAAACCTGGTTCTATTCAGTATCAATTACAGAAATGTTTACTCTTAATTAGCAGCTACAGCTTTAGCATTAAAAGCTACTGAGTGTAACTCAATATGTGGTGGAGTTGCAGTAAAATAAAAGCTCTTTTCCAGTATTTAGGCTGGTCCACCCCCTCAGGCGGCTTCATGAAGTCGTTCCCGGTGTCGCGTTCCCTCCATTGTCCCCGGTCCTGGGACTCACCTGAAGCTTTCAGGGAAACAAAAGAAACGGACGTGAGACAAACGGCTGCAGAAGAAAAAAGGAAAATGATCACAAAGAGTGAAATGACAAAGAGAAGCTGCTGGCTTCTGGGTAAACGTAGAACTGGTGCATCAAACGGGGGTAAATAAAGATTCTTCTGCTTGTTGACTTTCATTTGGAGCGAAACAGGACAAGCTGCTACCTGTCGCTCACCTGCAGGGAAAAGCTCACAGGTGAGACCAAACGGGGATACTGGACGCATTCCAGCCCCAAAAACTCTGGAACGTTCCTTTAATTCAGACTCAATCACCCCTTAATGACAGCTTTTGTTTGAGATCTGTTAGCGTTGGTGCTAAGACCCAGCAGGAATCGAAGCTAAATGCTATCGGTAATGCTAGCATGTAAATTTTACCGTCTTTGCTAGCATATGAAGCTAATCAGCACTGAATCAGCAGCATTGAGGCGCGCCTGTGCCTCATCCTACAGCGAACGCACATTCTTGTCTTATCTTGGGTTGTTTTGACACCTTCACACACATTTGTGGGAATTTCCAGAACAAGTTGCACCAGGCAGAGTTTGTCACCATGGTAACGAGTCAACGTCTCCAGACCAGCCTCATCTCTGCTCTCCGCTGTCTGGAGGAGGAAACGAGGCGGAGCCGACGGCTGGAAACCTTTGGAAATGTTCAGTTCCATTAAACATCAATCTCAGTCTGAATCGACACGCCGGTGGTGGCGGCGGCCGATTACCCTGTAAACCTGAGGGGTGGTGTTGTGTTGCTATTCTGTGCTGTTATTACACAAAAATTGTGGTACTTGCTTTCAAAAATTTGCAGAAACTTTGTTTCAGAAACAGGAAACAGAATCGTGTTGAGGCGTTATTGTAATTTGGCTCTCAGGGGTCGGCTGGAGAACCGGTCTGCCAGGGCGGAGGACGCTACGTTAGCTAACAAGTTCAGACACATCAATATTTAATTGGTCCTGACGCAACGTAAAATAATTCTTTTAAAAAAACAAACTCAAACAAGTAAAAACCTATTTAGACTTCAATCACGCTCTAACAGCTGACACACACATGTTAGCATTAGCTTCGAGCTAATTCACAGGCTGGTAACTGATTCCAGTCGGGTCCCACGAGAAAGAACTTCCTGGGACCCGACTGGGATCCCATGTTGCCGCAGATGAACTGTCGCGTTCACGCGTGTCGCCGCGCCTGAACTCTCGCGTTCACGCGTGTCGCCGCGCCTGAACTCTAACGTTCACGCGTGTCGCCGCGCCTGAACTCTCGCGTTCACGCGGGTCGCCGCGCCTGAACTCTAACGTTCACGCGTGTCGCCGCGCCTGAACTCTAACGTTCACGCGTGTCGCCGGGCCTGAACTCTAACGTTCACGCGTGTCGCCGCGCCTGAACTCTCGCGTTCACGCGTGTCGCCGCGCCTGAACTCTCGCGTTCACGCGTGTCGCCGCGCCTGAACTCTCGCGTTCACGCGTGTCGCCGCCGGCTTGTGAAACGCGTTCTGTGTCAACTCCCCCAGGTGCTCTTCGTCTGGTCTGATGATGACGAGTTCAGTCCTGTCTGAGTTCTGCTTCAAAAAGAAAACCGTTTGCGTGACGTTATTGGAAACTTCCCAGCATGCCCTTCTGCCGGTCTGCACCTGGATGTTAGCAGGAAGTAACGCCATCTGTCTATCTATCTGTCTGTCTGTCTGTCTGTCTGTCTGTCTGTCTGTCTGTCTGTCTGTCTATCTATCTATCTATCTATCTATCTATCTATCTATCATCTATCTATCTATCTATCTATCTATCTATCTATCTATCTATCTATCTATCTATCTATCATCTATCTATCTATCTATCTATCTATCTATCATCTATCTATCTATCTATCTATCTATCTATCTATCTATCTATCATCTATCTATCTATCTATCTATCTATCTATCTATCTATCATCTATCTATCTATCTATCTATCTATCTATCTATCTATCTATCTATCTATCTATCTATCTATCTATCTATCTATCATCTATCTATCTATCTATCTATCTATCTATCATCTATCTATCTATCTATCTATCTATCTATCTATCTATCTATCTATCTATCTATCTATCATCTATCTATCTATCTATCTATCTATCTATCTATCTATCATCTATCTATCTATCTATCTATCTATCTATCTATCTATCTATCTATCTATCTATCTATCTATCTATCTATCTATCTATCTATCTATCTATCTATCTATCTATCTATCTATCTATCTATCTTTCATCTCTATCTATCTATCTATCATCTATCTATCTATCTATCATCTATCTATCTATCTATCTATCTATCTATCTATCTATCTATCTATCTATCTATCTATCTATCTATCTATCTATCTATCTATCATCTCTATCTATCTATCTATCTATCATCTATCTATCTATCTATCATCTATCTATCTATCTATCTATCTATCTATCTATCTATCTATCTATCTATCTATCTATCTATCTATCTATCTATCTATCTATCTATCTATCTATCTATCTATCTATCTATCTATCTATCATCTCTATCTATCTATCTATCATCTATCTATCTATCTATCATCTATCTATCTATCTATCTATCTATCTATCTATCTATCTATCTATCTATCTATCTATCTATCTATCTATCTATCATCTATCTATCTATCTATCTATCTATCTATCTATCTATCTATCTATCTATCTATCTATCATCTCTATCTATCTATCTATCATCTATCTATCTATCTATCTATCTATCTATCTATCTATCTATCTATCTATCTATCTATCTATCTATCTATCTATCTATCTATCTATCTATCTATCTATCTATCTATCTATCTATCTATCTATCTATCTATCTATCTATCTATCTATCTATCTATCTATCTATCTATCTATCTATCTATCATCTCTATCTATCTATCTATCATCTATCTATCTATCTATCTATCTATCTATCTATCTATCTATCTATCTATCTATCTATCTATCTATCTATCTATCTATCTATCTATCTATCTATCTATCTGTCTATCTATCATCTATCTATCTATCTATCTATCTATCTATCTATCTATCTATCTATCTATCTATCTATCTATCATCTATCTATCTATCTATCTATCTATCTATCTATCTATCTATCTATCTATCTATCTATCTATCTATCTATCTATCTATCATCTATGTATCTATCATCTATCTATCTATCTATCTATCTATCTATCTATCTATCTATCTATCTATCTATCTATCTATCTATCTATCTATCTATCTATCTATCTATCTATCATCTCTATCTATCTATCTATCTATCATCTATCTATCTATCTATCTATCTATCTATCTATCTATCTATCTATCTATCTATCTATCTATCTATCTATCTATCTATCTATCTATCTATCTATCTATCATCTCTATCTATCTATCTATCATCTATCTATCTATCTATCTATCTATCTATCTATCTATCTATCTATCTATCTATCTATCTATCTATCTATCTATCTATCATCTATCTATCTATCTATCTATCTATCTATCTATCTATCTATCTATCATCTATCTATCTATCTATCTATCTATCTATCTATCTATCTATCTATCTATCTATCTATCTATCTATCTATCTATCATCTATCTATCTATCTATCTATCTATCTATCTATCTATCATCTATCTATCTATCTATCTATCTATCTATCTATCTATCTATCTATCTATCTATCTATCATTAGGTTGCGTTCGAGGTCGATCAGGTTGAACGTGTTTCCCATCAGGTCCTCATTAAAATATAATTACCTGTAATTACCTGTAATTACCTGTAATTATCCATTGGTGTATTTTTTATTCCTGACGTTTGGAAACTTCACTTTTACTTTGAAATCTGTGTCACGTGTTGAATCAAAAGAGGAAGTTGTGTTTGTTTGATGTCCTTCTCAAACTGGAGCGAGACGCCGACACCAAACGCATCGCCCCGACGCCGAGGAAGAAGGGGCTCGTAAATCTGTCAACGCCTCGGCAAAGGTCAAAGGTCGGGTGGCGAGGGATTACAAGAAATGAGGCTGTGTGTGTGTGTGTGTGTGTGTGTGTGTGTGTGTGTGTGTGTGTGTTTACATACCTGATACTCTTAGATTCCATTTATGTTCATTTTTTTCCCCTCATTCCTTTGATTTTATGTTTCATTAAAATATTTTATGTGTAAAAATCTTAGTTTCTTTTTTGTCCATATTTTAAACAGCTGATTCTATTGGTTATCGGTGAATGAGGATCAGTCAATACTTCACAGCTGATACCTATAATATTAGACGCAAAACTATCAATAAAAATCAACTTAAAAAATGTGAGGAAAGAACCAAAACAAGAAGCTGAAAGACACTAAAGCAGGCTGGAGGTTTTGTCGGTGTAACTGACAGACGCTCGGTCAGTCGAATCCTCGCTGAGATGAGTCAGCAGAGACGACCGGAGCTGTGATGGAGGTGAAATGCTAACGCCGCTCATGCTAAAGTGTTAGCGCTGGGATAGCGAATCGTCTGCCTGCATCCTGCTTCCTTTCCCTCTCTGTGCCTCATCCTCTCCCGTCATAGGCCGCCTTTTGTCTCCATGCAAAAACTGAAATTCCTCCGGGCCTCCAGCCGCCGCTACACACACACACACACACACACACACACACACACACACACACACATTCCTTCTCCTGGTAACAATGAGCCCTTTGTGCTGCACGCCGCTCATGTTTTCATTTCATTTTTTATTGCTTTTGAACTCCTCACAGAGAATTTAATCATCTCTGCTGGTTCCTGAAGTCGCTTTTAAAAAGGTTCTTTTTTTTCTCTTGTTGTTGTTTGGCGGCCGCGCGTCGGGGAGTGTTTTCCCATAATGCACCCAGTATCCCAAGGAGCCGAGGACAAAAGAACGACATGTTTTCACCTGACTTTGCTTCACTTTACATCTCAGACGCTAAAACCCAGAAGGAGGAGCAACGAAGAGAAATAAAGATGAAAAATACGTTAAAACGGTGAAACTTCTGTTTGTTTGCTGGTAAAATAAATAAATGATTTCTTCATCTCTTTGCTCTAAACTGATAATCAGAAATGTTTCAAATCGATCAAAACGATGTCGTCAGTCAAAAGTCATTCAATGTTTAGCGTTTAGCTGCTAATCTAGTTCTATTTCATTAAACAACAGACGCTAGTAGGACTTAGCAATGCTAGCTGTTCCCCTCTGCTTTGGTATTTAAGCTAAGCTAAGCTAATGATCCTCTGATGCTAGCTCCAAACTCCACACGTAAACTCAATAAGTGAGGAACTGACGTAACTCCGCCTA